>JAQYXR010000315.1:0-112803 GCA_030545055.2 Neoaliturus tenellus | reverse complement strand
GGAACCAATCTAAAGCAACTCCTCTTACTCCTGCCAAATTTAACTTTTTTAACAAAATAGCATGTTCTACTAAATCAAAAGCCTTTTTAAAATCAATAAATAAACCGGTGTAATTATTTTTGTTGTTGAAACTGTCATAATTTATTTCAGAGACTGTAATTAATGCATATTCTGTTGATTTACCTTGTCGGAATCCAAACTGACGATCACTAAAAAAATTTAATTTATCTAAAAAATGTACAAGCCGAATTTTCATAATTTTTTCAATCACTTTAGAAAAAACTGAAAGCAAAATAATTGGTCTGAGGTTTTCTAATTTAATAGAAGATGTTTTCTTGTAAATAGGAACAACAACCACACTTTTGACTTTAACTTCTCAGGGAAAATGCCTGTAGAAAAACTTAAATTTACGATATGAACTAAAACAGGAGCAATAATTTCTGCAACACTTTTAACAACTTGAAATTTTATCGAAACCGGTTGACTTTTAATTTTGTTAACTATAGATGATACTCAACACCTTGGTGATGGAGGTAGGTGAGATGAAAGGAATGGGGCTGAAAGTGCAGTGGTTGCGGCAGTGGCGAGGGCGGGGGTGGACCGCTGCGGCCTTGACCGAGACCTTGACTTTGGACTGACAAAGAATAGTAATTTACTCCTTCGGCCACTTGTTTGGGCTCACTCACCACGATCCCATTTTCCAATTCAACTCTTAGTTCAGCTAAGAGTTGCACCACGAGGTCAGGGTTTGTCGTGAGCGGATTCGAACCCGCGCCGACGCAGACATCCTGGCCAAGGATGCCTACGCCTTAGCCATCTGAGCTATCACGACCCGCAGCCTAGACATGAGAATTTGGGTTTTGAATGGTGCGCGCCCCTAGCGGGAAAGACTGTAGGCCGTTGGTATGCGAGTTCGCTCCAAGAGCGCAGCACTAAGCCGCTGTATTTTAACCTGTTGTGACCTGCCAACATAATCAATATACTAAAATGTTATCAATTTGAGACATTTAAAGACTGTAGGCCGTTGGTATGCGAGTTCGCTACAAGAGCGCAGCACTAAGCCTCTGCACCCAATTCACAAGAAACAATTTGGGCTTAAATGGGTTAACCTCGCTGTATTTTAACCTGTTGTGACCTGCCAACATAATCCATATACTAAAATGTTATCAATTTGATTTGTTGTGAACTTTTCAATTTGGTTATGTATCAAAATTGGGCTATGTAAAATATTGAAGCTGAGTAAGAGTAGGCCAAGTCAAAATTGGGATCTATTCGTACCTTTCATATTATGCCATTGGTAGCAGCTTCCTATTTATTTCCTATAAGACAATGTTAAATCTTACCCCACCATTTGTCATAACTGGAAACTTATTTAATATAAAAAAATTAATAATAAAAACTACTTTATTTTTTGCCCACTTGATGGTTTAGAATAAGTTGTTTATGAATTAGAATTAAAGGCCTACGCCGTTTGTTTGAACTACGTTTTAATTTTAAAAAAGTGGTTAAAAATATGAAAAATTTGATTTGTTCTTTCCATTTTGTAAAAGAAAACTATACTTGACATAAAAATATATCTCACAAACTGTATCCGGCTTGATGAACCCTTTATTTAGAGCTCTAAACCATAACCTTTTTGACACAAAAGGAGTTATTGCGTTTCCCGTTTAACATCGCTCTTATGGGGAGTAGATGGAATTAGGATTGACTCCACTGCCATAGAAAAACTAACCAGGTACAGAAGTCTCATGCAATGCTAATTTCTGTTACACGGAATGTTGTAGTTCAGCCGACCAATCATGGGAAGCGCTGCGAACAAAACCGACCAAGTTACGTTGCCGATCTGACGACTGCTGGCCGGCCGGCCGGCCGGCTGAGTCCATGGATCGTTAACGTAGCTTGGCCGGTTTTGCTCGCAGTGCCTCCTATGATCTGGCCGGCTGAACTACAAAATTTTAGTAACAGAAATGAGCATTGCGTGACACTTTTGTACCTGATTAGTTTTTCTATGCCAATGCCCTTGAAACACTGGAGTTTCGTTCCTCGCTTGTAACTGTAACTGCAAGAGGCATTGCCCCACAAGAACCAGCCAATTTTGTTAACGTGCGGCACTGCATTGCTAGCCCACTTCCAGCGGCAAACACGCTGCGCTACTATAGTTTTTCAAGTACCTTCCCACTCGCTTAGTCTTTTAGATTTCATTGTTGACACACAAAAGTATAACCGTTAATGTTGAAAATAGAATAAGGAAATAATATCTCGCACAAAACGATTTACCGTGGACTGTAAATTTTTGTAGATTTTCAAGGGTATGGGAAGGTTTGGGGTGGGGAAAGGGGGGCGGCAAATATAACCTCTTGCCTAGGGCGGCAAAAGTCCTAGCGCCGGCCCTGGGCTATACATGCATGTACATATATCTGTTATATAAGAAATCGCTGGAATACCTAAAATTGGATTTTTATTGATTTTGTTGCCTAGCAACAAATAAATAAATAATAAAAAATATATACCACAGCATCCAGTAATTGTGGCAACGTTGAAACAAAAAAACTAAAGCAAAATTTAACAAAGCAGAAACTGAGTCCAGTCCATTCACTTAAAAAATAGAACTTGCCGCTCCCGTGGCTTCGAAAAATATTTTATATAGGCCCACTATAATACTTTATTTTAAATTTAGTTCTTAGCTACTGCAAAACTTAAAATAAAATACTACTAAAAAAAATTCATTACAGTATTAAAATATATATATTTATATGTATAGGCCTGCCTATATATATATAGTACCAGGTTAACCGAGCCTTGCTCGTTGGTTTTTATTCACTTTTGTTATAGTGTCATGGTAAAAAAGCAATTAAATTTCCACCAGCAACCAACTATACCTCTTCACAGTTAACAGCTGTTTCAAAAAGTCTGCTTAACATTAATGTTTCTTTCTTTTTGTTTACATTTCGTTGTTATTTCGTTACCAAAATAGCAACCCATAAGACTAATGTTAAAAATTACAATTTTAAAACTTAATTTTAGACCAAATTCGATTTTTCCTGGGGTTGATGCTGTTTCTAAACTTATTTTTGGGGCAAAACGCTCTTTAATGCAAACTTTAAGCAAAATCTAACAGCTAGATTTCGAGATCGTGGAACACACATCCCTTCAGACATTCCTCGTATTATAGTATAGGATACATAAATATACAAAGACATAATTTAAACGTTAGGCCTACATTAGAAAAGAAAAAAAATTGTACTTGTTAAGAAAGGTTATTATTTAAAAAAATCAGCCATAAAAAATTCTCGAAAGCCATTCTTTTAATTTGTCAGAGAAAGATTTTATGAATGTACAGTTCCTAATATCTACTGGAAACTTGTTAAAGTATTTGGGTCCAATTATACTGATAAGAATGACAGAACAATGACTTGTTTACTTTGGGCAATATAAACACTCCTTGATTATTACTTCTTGTATTGTATGAAAGATTAGTAGTTCCAGAATTTCCACTTCGAGCATAAAATATTATTGAGACTTTGAAAACATACGAATGCTGAACTGGTAAAAATTTTAAATCTAAAAATAAAGGAATAGAGCTTTCTTTCTTGCAGCTATTTATAATTATTCTAACTAAATGATTTTGTGAGATTTTTCTATGTGACATTTAAAAGTTCCTCCCCAGCATTGAATGGCATATTGTAGTCTGGAGTGTACGAGGGCAAAGAGGTATTTCTGAGTACAGTGGCATTGCAGACATTTTTTAAAAAGTAAAAAGTTGTAATTGTAAATTTAATTTTAGAATGAAGGGTTGAAACATGTTTTTTCCCAATTTAAATTTTAATCGAGAATTACCCCAAGATATCGAAAAGATTTTACCTGTTCTACTTTTTTACAATTGCATGCATTAAAATTACAATAAATTACGATGTGATAAATGAGATTGTTATGAAAGTTAAAACTCTTTATTAAACTAAAATTTATATATTTTGTTTTGTCAACATTTACTTGCATTTTATTTGCTACACACCAGTTATTTAACAAACTCAAATTATCTTTAATTTTAATATACGGTTCCTTACAATTCATTGGTGTTATTTTCTGAATAAAAAAGTGCTATGTCATCGGCGAAAGCACAGATTTTTCCATGGAATGCAAGTTCAAGGAGATCTTTGATAAATATTAGGATAGGGTTACAGAGCTCACCGATCCTTTGCGGAAATCCTGTCCTGTCATGTGAAGGCGAACTTAATTTACTAAGAATCTTTGTTGCACTCTTATCAGACAAAAAACTGTGGAACCAATCTAAAGCAACTCCTCTTACTCCTGCCAAATTTAACTTTTTTAACAAAATAGCATGTTCTACTAAATCAAAAGCCTTTTTAAAATCAATAAATAAACCGGTGTAATTATTTTTGTTGTTGAAACTGTCATAATTTATTTCAGAGACTGTAATTAATGCATATTCTGTTGATTTACCTTGTCGGAATCCAAACTGACGATCACTAAAAAAATTTAATTTATCTAAAAAATGTACAAGCCGAATTTTCATAATTTTTTCAATCACTTTAGAAAAAACTGAAAGCAAAATAATTGGTCTGAGGTTTTCTAATTTAATAGAAGATGTTTTCTTGTAAATAGGAACAACAACCACACTTTTGACTTTAACTTCTCAGGGAAAATGCCTGTAGAAAAACTTAAATTTACGATATGAACTAAAACAGGAGCAATAATTTCTGCAACACTTTTAACAACTTGAAATTTTATCGAAACCGGTTGACTTTTAATTTTGTTAACTATAGATGATACTCAACACCTTGGTGATGGAGGTAGGTGAGATGAAAGGAATGGGGCTGAAAGTGCAGTGGTTGCGGCAGTGGCGAGGGCGGGGGTGGACCGCTGCGGCCTTGACCGAGACCTTGACTTTGGACTGACAAAGAATAGTAATTTACTCCTTCGGCCACTTGTTTGGGCTCACTCACCACGATCCCATTTTCCAATTCAACTCTTAGTTCAGCTAAGAGTTGCACCACGAGGTCAGGGTTTGGTCGTGAGCGGATTCGAACCCGCGCCGACGCAGACATCCTGGCCAAGGATGCCTACGCCTTAGCCATCTGAGCTATCACGACCCGCAGCCTAGACATGAGAATTTGGGTTTTGAATGGTGCGCGCCCCTAGCGGGAAAGACTGTAGGCCGTTGGTATGCGAGTTCGCTCCAAGAGCGCAGCACTAAGCCGCTGTATTTTAACCTGTTGTGACCTGCCAACATAATCAATATACTAAAATGTTATCAATTTGAGACATTTAAAGACTGTAGGCCGTTGGTATGCGAGTTCGCTACAAGAGCGCAGCACTAAGCCACTGCACCCAATTCACAAGAAACAATTTGGGCTTAAATGGGTTAACCTCGCTGTATTTTAACCTGTTGTGACCTGCCAACATAATCCATATACTAAAATGTTATCAATTTGATTTGTTGTGAACTTTTCAATTTGGTTATGTATCAAAATTGGGCTATGTAAAATATTGAAGCTGAGTAAGAGTAGGCCAAGTCAAAATTGGGATCTATTCGTACCTTTCATATTATGCCATTGGTAGCAGCTTCCTATTTATTTCCTATAAGACAATGTTAAATCTTACCCCACCATTTGTCATAACTGGAAACTTATTTAATATAAAAAAATTAATAATAAAAACTACTTTATTTTTTGCCCACTTGATGGTTTAGAATAAGTTGTTTATGAATTAGAATTAAAGGCCTACGCCGTTTGTTTGAACTACGTTTTAATTTTAAAAAAGTGGTTAAAAATATGAAAAATTTGATTTGTTCTTTCCATTTTGTAAAAGAAAACTATACTTGACATAAAAATATATCTCACAAACTGTATCCGGCTTGATGAACCCTTTATTTAGAGCTCTAAACCATAACCTTTTTGACACAAAAGGAGTTATTGCGTTTCCCGTTTAACATCGCTCTTATGGGGAGTAGATGGAATTAGGATTGACTCCACTGCCATAGAAAAACTAACCAGTACAGAAGTCTCATGCAATGCTAATTTCTGTTACACGGAATGTTGTAGTTCAGCCGACCAATCATGGGAAGCGCTGCGAACAAAACCGACCAAGTTACGTTGCCGATCTGACGACTGCTGGCCGGCCGGCCGGCCGGCTGAGTCCATGGATCGTTAACGTAGCTTGGCCGGTTTTGCTCGCAGTGCCTCCTATGATCTGGCCGGCTGAACTACAAAATTTTAGTAACAGAAATGAGCATTGCGTGACACTTTTGTACCTGATTAGTTTTTCTATGCCAATGCCCTTGAAACACTGGAGTTTCGTTCCTCGCTTGTAACTGTAACTGCAAGAGGCATTGCCCCACAAGAACCAGCCAATTTTGTTAACGTGCGGCACTGCATTGCTAGCCCACTTCCAGCGGCAAACACGCTGCGCTACTATAGTTTTTCAAGTACCTTCCCACTCGCTTAGTCCTTTTAGATTTCATTGTTGACACACAAAAGTATAACCGTTAATGTTGAAAATAGAATAAGGAAATAATATCTCGCACAAAACGATTTACCGTGGACTGTAAATTTTTGTAGATTTTCAAGGGTATGGGAAGGTTTGGGGTGGGGAAAGGGGGGGCCGGCAAATATAACCTCTTGCCTAGGGCGGCAAAAGTCCTAGCGCCGGCCCTGGGCTATACATGCATGTACATATATCTGTTATATAAGAAATCGCTGGAATACCTAAAATTGGATTTTTATTGATTTTGTTGCCTAGCAACAAATAAATAAATAATAAAAAATATATACCACAGCATCCAGTAATTGTGGCAACGTTGAAACAAAAAAACTAAAGCAAAATTTAACAAAGCAGAAACTGAGTCCAGTCCATTCACTTAAAAAATAGAACTTGCCGCTCCCGTGGCTTCGAAAAATATTTTATATAGGCCCACTATAATACTTTATTTTAAATTTAGTTCTTAGCTACTGCAAAACTTAAAATAAAATACTACTAAAAAAAATTCATTACAGTATTAAAATATATATATTTATATGTATAGGCCTGCCTATATATATATAGTACCAGGTTAACCGAGCCTTGCTCGTTGGTTTTTATTCACTTTTGTTATAGTGTCATGGTAAAAAAGCAATTAAATTTCCACCAGCAACCAACTATACCTCTTCACAGTTAACAGCTGTTTCAAAAAGTCTGCTTAACATTAATGTTTCTTTCTTTTTGTTTACATTTCGTTGTTATTTCGTTACCAAAATAGCAACCCATAAGACTAATGTTAAAAATTACAATTTTAAAACTTAATTTTAGACCAAATTCGATTTTTCCTGGGGTTGATGCTGTTTCTAAACTTATTTTTGGGGCAAAACGCTCTTTAATGCAAACTTTAAGCAAAATCTAACAGCTAGATTTCGAGATCGTGGAAACACACATCCCTTCAGACATTCCTCGTATTATAGTATAGGATACATAAATATACAAAGACATAATTTAAACGTTAGGCCTACATTAGAAAAGAAAAAAAATTGTACTTGTTAAGAAAGGTTATTATTTAAAAAAATCAGCCATAAAAAATTCTCGAAAGCCATTCTTTTAATTTGTCAGAGAAAGATTTTATGAATGTACAGTTCCTAATATCTACTGGAAACTTGTTAAAGTATTTGGGTCCAATTATACTGATAAGAATGACAGAACAATGACTTGTTTACTTTGGGCAATATAAACACTCCTTGATTATTACTTCTTGTATTGTATGAAAGATTAGTAGTTCCAGAATTTCCACTTCGAGCATAAAATATTATTGAGACTTTGAAAACATACGAATGCTGAACTGGTAAAAATTTTAAATCTAAAAATAAAGGAATAGAGCTTTCTTTCTTGCAGCTATTTATAATTATTCTAACTAAATGATTTTGTGAGATTTTTCTATGTGACATTTAAAAGTTCCTCCCCAGCATTGAATGGCATATTGTAGTCTGGAGTGTACGAGGGCAAAGAGGTATTTCTGAGTACAGTGGCATTGCAGACATTTTTTAAAAAGTAAAAAGTTGTAATTGTAAATTTAATTTTAGAATGAAGGGTTGAAACATGTTTTTTCCCAATTTAAATTTTAATCGAGAATTACCCCAAGATATCGAAAAGATTTTACCTGTTCTACTTTTTTACAATTGCATGCATTAAAATTACAATAAATTACGATGTGATAAATGAGATTGTTATGAAAGTTAAAACTCTTTATTAAACTAAAATTTATATATTTTGTTTTGTCAACATTTACTTGCATTTTATTTGCTACACACCAGTTATTTAACAAACTCAAATTATCTTTAATTTTAATATACGGTTCCTTACAATTCATTGGTGTTATTTTCTGAATAAAAAAGTGCTATGTCATCGGCGAAAGCACAGATTTTTCCATGGAATGCAAGTTCAAGGAGATCTTTGATAAATATTAGGATAGGGTTACAGAGCTCACCGATCCTTTGCGGAAATCCTGTCCTGTCATGTGAAGGCGAACTTAATTTACTAAGAATCTTTGTTGCACTCTTATCAGACAAAAAACTGTGGAACCAATCTAAAGCAACTCCTCTTACTCCTGCCAAATTTAACTTTTTTAACAAAATAGCATGTTCTACTAAATCAAAAGCCTTTTTAAAATCAATAAATAAACCGGTGTAATTATTTTTGTTGTTGAAACTGTCATAATTTATTTCAGAGACTGTAATTAATGCATATTCTGTTGATTTACCTTGTCGGAATCCAAACTGACGATCACTAAAAAAATTTAATTTATCTAAAAAATGTACAAGCCGAATTTTCATAATTTTTTCAATCACTTTAGAAAAAACTGAAAGCAAAATAATTGGTCTGAGGTTTTCTAATTTAATAGAAGATGTTTTCTTGTAAATAGGAACAACAACCACACTTTTGACTTTAACTTCTCAGGGAAAATGCCTGTAGAAAAACTTAAATTTACGATATGAACTAAAACAGGAGCAATAATTTCTGCAACACTTTTAACAACTTGAAATTTTATCGAAACCGGTTGACTTTTAATTTTGTTAACTATAGATGATACTCAACACCTTGGTGATGGAGGTAGGTGAGATGAAAGGAATGGGGCTGAAAGTGCAGTGGTTGCGGCAGTGGCGAGGGCGGGGGTGGACCGCTGCGGCCTTGACCGAGACCTTGACTTTGGACTGACAAAGAATAGTAATTTACTCCTTCGGCCACTTGTTTGGGCTCACTCACCACGATCCCATTTTCCAATTCAACTCTTAGTTCAGCTAAGAGTTGCACCACGAGGTCAGGGTTTGGTCGTGAGCGGATTCGAACCCGCGCCGACGCAGACATCCTGGCCAAGGATGCCTACGCCTTAGCCATCTGAGCTATCACGACCCGCAGCCTAGACATGAGAATTTGGGTTTTGAATGGTGCGCGCCCCTAGCGGGAAAGACTGTAGGCCGTTGGTATGCGAGTTCGCTCCAAGAGCGCAGCACTAAGCCGCTGTATTTTAACCTGTTGTGACCTGCCAACATAATCAATATACTAAAATGTTATCAATTTGAGACATTTAAAGACTGTAGGCCGTTGGTATGCGAGTTCGCTACAAGAGCGCAGCACTAAGCCACTGCACCCAATTCACAAGAAACAATTTGGGCTTAAATGGGTTAACCTCGCTGTATTTTAACCTGTTGTGACCTGCCAACATAATCCATATACTAAAATGTTATCAATTTGATTTGTTGTGAACTTTTCAATTTGGTTATGTATCAAAATTGGGCTATGTAAAATATTGAAGCTGAGTAAGAGTAGGCCAAGTCAAAATTGGGATCTATTCGTACCTTTCATATTATGCCATTGGTAGCAGCTTCCTATTTATTTCCTATAAGACAATGTTAAATCTTACCCCACCATTTGTCATAACTGGAAACTTATTTAATATAAAAAAATTAATAATAAAAACTACTTTATTTTTTGCCCACTTGATGGTTTAGAATAAGTTGTTTATGAATTAGAATTAAAGGCCTACGCCGTTTGTTTGAACTACGTTTTAATTTTAAAAAAGTGGTTAAAAATATGAAAAATTTGATTTGTTCTTTCCATTTTGTAAAAGAAAACTATACTTGACATAAAAATATATCTCACAAACTGTATCCGGCTTGATGAACCCTTTATTTAGAGCTCTAAACCATAACCTTTTTGACACAAAAGGAGTTATTGCGTTTCCCGTTTAACATCGCTCTTATGGGGAGTAGATGGAATTAGGATTGACTCCACTGCCATAGAAAAACTAACCAGGTACAGAAGTCTCATGCAATGCTAATTTCTGTTACACGGAATGTTGTAGTTCAGCCGACCAATCATGGGAAGCGCTGCGAACAAAACCGACCAAGTTACGTTGCCGATCTGACGACTGCTGGCCGGCCGGCCGGCCGGCTGAGTCCATGGATCGTTAACGTAGCTTGGCCGGTTTTGCTCGCAGTGCCTCCTATGATCTGGCCGGCTGAACTACAAAATTTTAGTAACAGAAATGAGCATTGCGTGACACTTTTGTACCTGATTAGTTTTTCTATGCCAATGCCCTTGAAACACTGGAGTTTCGTTCCTCGCTTGTAACTGTAACTGCAAGAGGCATTGCCCCACAAGAACCAGCCAATTTTGTTAACGTGCGGCACTGCATTGCTAGCCCACTTCCAGCGGCAAACACGCTGCGCTACTATAGTTTTTCAAGTACCTTCCCACTCGCTTAGTCTTTTAGATTTCATTGTTGACACACAAAAGTATAACCGTTAATGTTGAAAATAGAATAAGGAAATAATATCTCGCACAAAACGATTTACCGTGGACTGTAAATTTTTGTAGATTTTCAAAGGTATGGGAAGGTTTGGGGTGGGGAAAGGGGGGCCGGCAAATATAACCTCTTGCCTAGGGCGGCAAAAGTCCTAGCGCCGGCCCTGGGCTATACATGCATGTACATATATCTGTTATATAAGAAATCGCTGGAATACCTAAAATTGGATTTTTATTGATTTTGTTGCCTAGCAACAAATAAATAAATAATAAAAAATATATAGGCATATATAATATACATATATATTATATAATATGCATATACTAGTACAAATGCATTTACATGCATATGTACATTACATAAACACTAGTTGTTGCCCGTCGATACTCGACGGATATAGCTCCATTAGTGGTAAATGAAACGCTATAATAGTACAAACATGTAAGGTAGTCTATAAAATGTACTTCTTTGAACTGCCATACCAAGAACAATAATATATTTTACAGAAAATACTACGATTTTAGTTGGAGCGTCGGAAAAGAAGGCCTATTCCGTAAAACCAATTATGTTGCATCCTTGTACTTATAGGCCCTACTCTTTAGTATTTTATAAACATGTCAATTTGATTGTTTAGGTAGGCACAAACCTAATTATCCTAAGGAAACTGTTCTATTAGGTTCAACAACATCAGAAATAAGTAGACCAATATCCACTTGTAGGCCTATTGGATAAATTGTTCTTAACAGTTTTTTTTTTTCAAGAATTAGGAAAGGCCTAGAGTGTTGTAACTTATGATGGCTGGCTTTAACAAATATTGGTGTATTAGGGTAGGATAGAACGTAGAGAAACCACCATTTATAACCACTTTCATATCGCAATATTCATGCTGTAGTGTGCAAGTTTCAAGAATAACTATCCAAATTTAAAGAATACAAATTTATTTCACAGAAAATTACATAGTTTTAGTTGGAGTGTCTGTCAAAGTAGGCCTATAGGCATATTCCTTAAAAAACAATAATGCTGCACCCTTACTATGTAACACAGACACTCTTTAGTATTTTATAAACATAAAAAATCGATTGTTTACTTCGGCCTAAACCTTAGTAGCATAATCAAAGCGTTATATTAGTTAAAAACATCAAAAAATAAGCAAGCCTAAACTATCAATTTGTAAACTTGTTACTTTAATAAATAAGTTTTTTGAGTTTGAACAGGCCTATAAATATTTTAATGTATATATTTTGCTTAAAATAAATATCGGTGCCATCAGTAAAACATTTATTAGTGACGCCGTTATTGGACACACTACAAAAAGTACATTTGTGAAGATCGGTCTGGAACCAGGGCCGTCTGATTTGGAGTAAGTCACGCTACCGACTGCGCCACAAATACTGTCGTTAAGCGAAGTAAATGTAAAGAATTACAACGTTGCAAACGACAAATTGATTGCACAGCCAGCCAAATTATCGATTTTCCACCAAAACATAGATGGCCTCAGTACAAAAATTGACAGACTAAACCACCAGTTTTATCAAACCAAACCAAGCATAGTTGTACTCACAGAACATGGCCTTTCTAAAGACAAACTTGAAAATACCCAACTACATAATTATGTATACATTGGGGGATACTCGAGAACTGAACATAGAAAAGGTGGAGTTGCAATATATGCAAACAAAAATCTAGGTAATGACATTTCCTGCATCGACATTGCAAAAAAGCAAATAGAACGTGTCTGTGAAACACAGCTTATAAAAATAATAATGAAACAAACAAAGTTGTATATCCTAGGAATTTACAGGCCCCCAATCTATACCAATCTCGACCTGGCTCTTGACACCCTGTCCAACATTCTTGATGACATACCAACTTGGAAAAATCCAGTTATTATAACTGGAGACATTAATGTAGACAGCCTGGCTGATGAAGATGACAGTAAACTCCTAAATCAAGTTCTGCTGAGCCATGACATGAACCGAATACCTCTACCGCCAACAAGAATCACCTCTCACTCAAAAACATCAATCGACATGATTGCAACAAACTTGTTGCAAACAGAAGTTGACACTGCAGTTCTGCTCACAGGCCTATCAGACCATACGGGCCAGATCTGCACAGTACATCTTGAGTTTGACAAAACTATCATACCAAGCACAACTCGAAGATACTACAGTGCTCGAAACATAGAAAACCTTAAAAACCTTCTAGCACAAGAAACTTGGGAAACCGTAACCAAAACTCAAAACGCAGACCAGGCGTACTCACAATTTGACAAAATACTGCGAGAAGCACTAGATACAGCTTGCCCTAGTGTACAATCAAGACCAAAGAAAAGAAAAATATTTACAAATCAAGAACAAGAGCGTGAACTTATGAGGCTGAAAGGAGCATATACTACAGCACTCAACAACTCAATTCTGATTAATAATGAAGAAAATAAAAGACAAACCAATGACAGAAAGAGAGAATATGACCAATACCTCAAACAACTCAAAAAGGAAGCTGCAATAACCTATATTGAAAATGCAGAAAACCAAAACAGAGCAGTCTGGCAGGTCATAAACAACAATCGTTTCAACAAAAAATCTCAAAAAAACCAAATAAAATCTCTTGACATTGAAGGCACAACCCTAACAGATCCCCAAAAAATAGCTGAACATATGAATCACTTCTTTGCTAATGCTGCTGAACAAGTTCTATTGGATTCTCAACAAGCACTCCCAAAACTACATCCAACACTACATGAAAGAGAGTTCATGTCATTCGAAGAGACACTTTCACCAACAGATAGAGCTGAAGTAGATAGAACTATAACATGTCTAAAATCAAAACCATCATCTGGAATCGATGAAATATCATCAACAATTCTGAAACACTGCAAAAATTAAGTGCTAGACCCAATAGTTAACCTAATAAACAAGTCTTTTCAACAAGGCACTTTCCCCTCCATACTTAAACGATCATTAATTTACCCGAAGCATAAGAAAGGATCCACCTCCCTTGTAAACAACTATAGGCCTATTTCGCTTATCTCAACCCTATCAAAGGTCTTTGAAAAAATAGTTCTAACAAGACTGCTCACACATCTAAAAAACAATAGTATTTTAACCAATCACCAACATGGCTTTAGAAAAGGCAAGTCTACCATCACGGCTATAATTGACTTGGTAGAAACTATCATTGATGCCACAGAAGCAGGGACTACAACAACAGGTATTTTTCTGGACTTTAGTAAAGCATTTGACAGTCTGAGCCACAATCATCTTCTGGACAAACTGCTAACGCTAGGAATACAAGGAACCGCACATCAATGGTTTCAGAGTTATCTCAGTGGAAGGACTCAAATGACAGAGATAACTAATGTAACAAACAAGACATCCAGAAAATACAGATCCACACAAGTACAGACAACCAGAGGAGTTCCTCAAGGATCTGTCTTAGGTCCAGTTTTATTCATCCTGTACACAAATGACATTATTTCTGTGTTACACGACAATTGTGATGCTTTCCTATATGCTGATGACACTGCCCTTGTTGTATCCCACAAAAATATACAAGAGCTAGAAATAAAATCCTACATTGCTGCCAGCATTGCCAAACAGTACAGCCAAGAGAATGATCTCGTGCTAAATGAAGACAAGACGCAACAACTCTTCTTTGTTTCACAAAGGACTGCTCATGCGCTACCAGATTGTAATAGCATCCCAAGAGGCCAAATACCTTGGGATAACCATTGATAGTGACCTCAACTGGAAACCCCATGTAGATCAACTCTGTAAGAAACTTAGCACTGCTCTTTATGTCATCAAGCGCCTGAAACACATCAGTAACGCAGAAACCTCAAGGACTGCCTACTATGCTCTATTTGAGGCGCAAATGCGTTATGGACTGATTGTATGGGGGTTATCATCTCAGGGGAACCTTCAGAGGGTATTACGTCTACAGAAAAAGGCAGTCAGAATCATGGCTGGACTGGCATTTCGTGACTCATGCCGGGGGGAGTTCAAAAGGCTGAAACTACAGACAGTAGCTAACCTATACATTGCCGAGGTAGTTACCCACGTTGTTAACAAAAGACCCATAGTAAACTTCTCAGAGGCCCATCATTATGACACCAGAAACCAAATCAACTACATACTCCCTGCACATCATCTGTCAGCCTATGAGAAAAAACCCAGCTACATCGGAGCAAAACTATTCAACACCCTTCCACCTGCACTGAAAGAACAAAAAACAACCGGAACTTCAAAGGAGCTGTTCTCGACTGGCTACTGAAAAAAGAATTTTACTCTGTTGAAGAATGCCTGGAGGGACGAGGCCAACCTCATCACTGAAGAAGAAAAATAATGACGCCATGACTGTACTTAATGTTCATGTCAATAAAGAGTATTTTGTCTTGTCTTTGTCTACAAAGAATTTCCGATACATCCGTTTCTTTTAATACAAATGTGAGCAATTTATTTAAACTAAACCTTTACAATTTAGTCTTAATTTTTTAAAAAGCAATCAGCTATTTTACATAATTAACTTTCTTTCCATTTAAAGGATAATACATCATAATAATTGTAAACGTTTTTAGGTACTGGCCATAATAAACCAAATCCTTCATGAAATTTTGTTCATCCACTCTGTATTTAGACAAAATACCTCGTGTGTTTACAATCAGCTGATTGAAATCGTGTAAAATAAATAAATTGTTAAGGTTTGAAAATGTCGACATTTTTAATTTAAGGGAGTAAGATAACGTTAATTATATGATTAAGCAACTTTCTTTTCATAAATGACAATACATCATAATAATTGTAAACGTTTTTAGGTACTGGCCATAATAAACCAAATCCTTCATGAGCTTTTGCTCATCCACTTTATTTAGACTAAATACCTCGTGTGTTTACAATCAGCTGATTGAAAGCGTGTAAAATAAATAAATTGTAAAGGTTTGAAAATGTCGATATTTTTAATTTAAGGAAGTAAGATATCGTTAAAGTATATAAAATCTGCTAATATACAAAGGTTTACGTTTTATTTGGTACAAACTGCGTGTAAATTGGTCCAGTAGAAGTCTCAGACGAACTGTCCAAAGGATTGGAAATTTTGGCTTTTTTCCCCATGTTAAATCTCCATAAGAAAAGTTTATTTTTCATTTTTGACAGATTAAACGTAAATATTTTTGAAATACAAATAAAACCTGCTAATATAGAACCGAAAACGTTTATTTTGGTACAACCCGCATGTAAATCGGTCCAGTAGAAGTCACAGACGAAGTGTCCAAAGGTTTTTTAACTTTGTGTTTTAAATATATAGATATATGTAGCTACAAACCTATAATTTTATATAACAACATGAAATGAAATACCCCCGTCGCAGCAAACCTGCGTACTCAGCGAATTTCCAAACGATCTTGAGATATCGTATTTTCCCCATAAATACCATGGGAATGGGTATGTAGGTTAGGATGTTGTTAGAAAATGTTAGTTTTGTTAGGAAATGTAATAGTTACGTAAGGTAAATATCAAACTGTATCAATATTCGGCACTTTTTAATTTTCCCCATAAACCTCATAGTGAGTATGTAGGTTTGCCGCCATTTGGGTGTTGTAAGCAAATATCAGTTAAACCCTACCTAGTGAATGTACATTCCCAATATTATCAAGTTATGGTGTTCTTTTAATTTTCCCTATAAACCCCATAGGGGTGAGTACCTAGGTTGGCCGCCATATGGGTGTTGTAAGCAAATATCGGTTAAACCCTACCAAGTGAATGTACATACGAAATTTTATAAAGTTATTCCAATAAATAAGGGAGATACAGGGGGTCTTGTTTGTTTCCCATAAGATTAACTTGAAAATCCTTTTTTTGGCTTTTCTCCGTAACCTGAAGTTAAAAATTCAAAATACTAAATTGTTTGTTTTTTAAGCTCTTTTAATGGTTTTAGTGAAAATTGTTAAATTTTAAAAATTATTCTCAAAAAATGCCAAAAACCCATTTTAGAACCCTTTGAAACACCATAAAACCCCATTTCCATAACCCGATTATGCTGGTTCGCGAACTCATGAAAATAGACCTGGTCTTACACCTTCATACCAAATTTGATCAAAATCGGAGGTCCCCTTCAAAAGTTATCGGTCTCACGGACTCACATATATATATATATATATATATATATATACATATATTATATATATATATATATATATATATATGAACAAACGGTGTTTTTGGCTTCTGGGGACCTCAAAATGAAAAAGTAATATGGTCCCGGGCTTAGGTCTTACCATGGCTACTACCATAATAGCGTATTCCCTATAGGGAAATTCGCTAAAAGGATTTTTTTAAATATTAGTCCTTGTCCAAACTATTCTTGGGGTTCGTTCGGAACGGCATTCACAACACCCCGAGCTAAACTCGGGCACAGGGTTCAATGTGTTAAAACTAATAACCAACGTAACCAAGAAAACGAGGGTAAAGTGTGGGATGGTTGCCAAGGAAACGGTAGGAATTGTGGGTGAAATGGTGCAAATTAACTGGGGACAAAAATATTAACATGTGTTTATCTATATTATGTAGTTTAACCTCGTTGTGTATTATCTATTTGGATGTTCAGTTGAATATCCAATTTTCTGCTGTCTTTGACTTCTTTCGAATGGTTTAAATATTTCAACTATTGAATGGAGAGGCTACATTTGAAATATAAACAAAATTTCCAAAAATCTAAGTTATAATAGCGATGGAGTACGATAATGAAGTTTATCCTAATATTCAACTAAGTTACGACATACGCCTGGATTATTGTTATTTTAATGGATTTGAATTTAATTTTATACAACATATTTAATATGAAAAACCTAAACTAGGCTAAAAAAATTCAATCATGCCTACCTAGATAGCTTAGAATGGATTTAACTATCACTGATTGTTCATCATTGGTTTCAGTCAAAGCCTGGTGAGGTGAGCGAGGCAGTGTTTGTGGCTATTGAGACCGGTTACAGACACATCGACTGTGCCCTTGTCTACCAGAATGAAAAGGAGGTTGGTCAAGGGATAGAGAAGGCTTTGCAGAAAGGCATCTGCAAAAGGGAGGACCTCTTCATTACCACCAAGGTCTGGGCATTGTATAACTTATTCTTTCAATACGGTGCTTCTTTTTCCACAAAGGGGTTTCCCCTAAAAAAGGACAGGTATAACAACTGGAATGTTAGGTATAGGCAAATAAATCAAGATGTTGAGAATACATAGTAAATTTATTGAGAATTCATCAGGTCTATCCGTACTGTTACAAGCGCAATCATCATCAGTAAAGAGACATAGGACAATGGACTTAGTCCAATATTATTCTCATTGGACTAAAAATTAGCTTAAAATTGCCTCTAGCTCCCTCACCATTTGATTTAGAGAAAAATGTCAAAGAATAACAAAGTCTTTAAACTATGGATGTACAATCTGAAATATACACTAAAAAATGAGGAGTTACTATTTGAAAATTTTGGCTTACCCCCCAAAATTCCTATTTTGTTGGAAGGGGTTCAAAATTTTGAAAGATCAAGTATCCTCTTTTGGTCACCAAGACTTGCCCAGAGGATTATCTCGTTATATGCAGGTGTTAAAAAAGTAGCAGGGGGGTGGACTTTTGGGATACCCGGTATATTATAAATTATAGTATTATATAATAATATAGCCTAATAAGATATAAATACATATAGGCTAAGGCATTTTAAAATTCCAGCTGTGGAACACTTTCCACAAAGATGAACTGGTGGTGCCTTCACTCAAACAGTCATTGGAGAATCTGAAGCTGACCTATGTGGATCTCTACCTAATTCATTGGCCCCAAGCGTACAAGGTGAGATAGATTGCAAGTCACATAAAATCAAAACGTGTAATTTTCTCATTGAGTGTAATGATGGTTGGTGTTACAATTAGTTGGGATCGATTGTTTTTTGCCACATTTCAATATCAATGCCTATTTTCAGGCACAAAATCTAGAACGGTAGCCTAATAAAGCTTTTAAAAACGGTGCACATCTAAGAAAGAATTCGCAATATGGTAATTTATCCATATTTCTGTAGGCCTACTTATGCTTTAGAACTTAAAATACCCCCATCGCAGCAGACCTGCGTACTCAGCGAATTTCAAATGGAATCTTGGTATATTTTCTATTTCCCCATAAAATCCATGGGGATGAGAGTATGTAGGTTTGCCGCCATATGGGTTTTGTTGGTAAATATAAGATAAAAAATTCCTAGTGAATGTACATACCAAATTTTATCCGGTTATGGTGTTCTTTTTATTTTCCCCATAAACCCCATAGAGGTGAGTACGTAGGTTTGCCGCCATATGGGTTTTCTAAGCAAATATAAGTTAAACGCTTCCAAATGAATGTACTTACCAAATTTTATCAAGCTATGCCAATAAATAAGCAAGATAGAAGGTTTTGTTAATTCCCCATAAGAATAACATGGAAAACATAGTTTTTGGATTTTCTCCATAACCATTTAAGCTAGGTAAAAAATTCAAAATACTAGATTGTTTGTTTTTTTAAGCTCTTTTAAATGGTTTAAGTTAAAATAGTTGAATTTTATAAATAAAAGTAAAAAAGGCCAAAAACCCATTTTTTACCCATTTGAAACCCCATAAAACCCCGTTCCCATGGTCCGATCATTCTGGTTCGCGAACTCAACTTAGTAGAAGCTGGCTTACACCCCTGTACCAAATTTCATCAAAATCGGAGGTTCCATTCAAAAGTTATCGTGTTCACGGACACATACATATATATATATATATAGATATATATATATATATATATATATATATATACATATATATCAATTTGAACGAACGGTGTTTTTGGCTTCTAGGGACCTCAAAACGAAAAAGTATCATGGTCCCGGGCTTAGGTCTTACCGTGACTACCACCGTAATAGCGTATTCCCTATAGGGAAATTCGCTAAAAATTCTGATAATAAGAATTTAAAGCTTCTTATGCAATATAGTTTCCATGACAGTTAATTTAATTTTATATTACATACTGTAACAAATATTGACACCATTAAATTGAAAATATAAAAAAATTGACAATTACATACATGTAAATACCTAATAATTTTATTGTACTGTATTACAACTAAATCAGTGTTCCTCAACCGGTGATACGCATACCACTAGTGGTTCATGAGAGCATTTCAGGTGGTACTGGAGAGACACAAAGGAAGAAATAAAAACACCCCACTTTGGCGAAAAATTAAATTTTTTTCCTAAAAATTTCCAAATTTATGCAAAAGCTCACATAAATAATTGTAAACTTAAATGCCATGCTTAAGTAAGAACAAAACTATAGGTGCATGTTTGAAATAAAAAAAAAGATTAATAATAAAGTCAGACCAATAAAAAAATCATTACAAATTCATAAAAAAAGAATGTTGATATTAACCATGGTTTCGCAAAATCATTACTTACGCAAATTAAAAAAAAATCAATTGTTTATTCTTGGGCCTCTTTGACAAACCCAGGTTTATATAAAGAAAAGCACATACGCAAATGAACAAATACTTTTGGGCAAAACTTACAGCAAAATCTCATTTTAAATTATCAAAACCTTAAATGTGTTGTTTAAATTTGAATAATAGTAGGGGCATAGCTTAAATCATCAATGTACATAAACTTGATTAAGATTCAAATCAGATGGATCTTGCTAAAAATAAAATAGTCTCTCAAAAGGTGTCCATCCCTAAAACATAAAGTGTTTCTATTGACCCCTAATTTAGCAAAATCATGGCTTAACTTAATAACTTAATAAAGTAAAAATATAATTTATAATTAGGCTAAACTACTTCAATAATTGTTTGTAAGATAGCTCATACTATATAAAAATGGTTATCACCTGACTATATCTAATACTACCAGTTCATACTTATAGATGAAGTTTTATAGAGAATATTTTTAACACAAATTTGTTGACTCACAAATAATTATTAAACAACCAGAAATAGTGATATCAACATGTCAAAAATAGGTTTCCCAGATAGACAGTTTATTTTTGTAATGGGAATAACTCCTTAATATATTTTTACCATAAGCCGAGCAGCGAAAATTTACATTAGGTATTCATCGAAGTTTTGTTTCTATTCACCCTGATGTTTCTATTCACAATATTTAACAATATTAATTTTTCACTTTTTCAGGTACCAAAGATAATGTTTCTTGCATGTTCTTTTAATAATTATAGTTTTAAAATAAATTAAAATAAAAATAACAAAACAAAATATGAAAAAAAACTTTTTAAGACTGTATTTAAAAAAATAAATCTGACAATCTATGAATGGAATAATTTTTATTATAAATGATAATTTTTATTGTTTTAATTATACTGTAATGATAAACATTTAAGTGGTCTTCTACAGTACAGGCTATAATTTGTTGTTGACTGGTTGTTAAACCAACTGGTATTTGTTACGTTATGTATGCGCATACATAGAACAAGCTGATGAAGTTAATTTGAACAGTTTTTCTAATTCTCTGTTGAATAGGGAAATACATTTACAATTAGGCCTATCGGTTTAGTGTATGCTCAAAATTGTTATTTTGACTATCCATTTTAAGTGATTAGGCCCACAATGAGTTTATTTATTAGTAGATTTTTCAGTTAGTTCACTTTAGCTAATCAATAACTATTTTCCAAAAACCTTTATTACAGTACACTCATATTTATATGTACACATTCATTACAAAGTGGTCAAAAAACAAATTCTTGGTTTTCTCTAGACTTGGATAAATAACTGAAATCTGTTATTGAACAAAAGCTATTTTTCGGATTATGTTTTGTATTTCGTAAGGAGTGGATTGTTACGGTACTGTTATCTTTAGGAGGTATATTGTTGGTTACTTTTTATCTTTTAATATTGTGTAATTCAGATTGATAACCTAAGGCTCTGAAATACCTTTGACCTTTTGAGACCCAAAACTGATAGATAATGGGATATATACTTCACACTATTGTAAGTTATCATAAAAACAAACTTGAGATTAGTTTTCTTATTACATTAATTTTTTTAACCCGGTAACTCTTAAGAATTTGTTCAGGAAAGTTAGTTTGGCAAGCAGTAGGCCTATTGGAAATTTAAATTATTGTAATATAGGCTCTCAGACGTATACTGCCTAGTCCTTGGATAAACCTCTTTTTGTATATAAAACTCACTTTTAATTTTTAATTAGATGGCATTATACAATTAATATATATGCCTCTAGACTATTTTGCATCGGCAATACCCTTTCCTAGTGAAATGTGCATCAAATTGTTACAATCAATTGCTTATGAAAAATAATTTTCATTTTTTCCCCGAAATGAAAGTAGGCTATCAAGCTTAACTGGTAATTTATTAGTTTAGGTAAGGTTAGGGATAAGTGTACAGTCTACTCTCTCTAACTCAAACCTTGATAACTCAAAATTTTATACAACAATCATATTTGAAAAAATAAAATAAAAAAACACTACTGTACTCAAACTAATTTTATGTTTATAATATTTTACCCCAATATACAAAAAGTTAAATTTTATATCTCAAAATTCTGTAGATCAGTCAAATTTAATTCGCACTTTGCAACAACTTTCTATGAGTTGAAGTTTACCTTCATATATCAAAGTTTTATTTATAACCTCTGTATCGTAGATCGAACTTTGGCAAAGGTCGATCATTTGCAAAGGACCACTACAAAGGTCAGTGGCAAAGGACTACTGGTCGGTGGCATTTCCATTCCAGCTTCGGTCTGCTGTCATATAACTTAAATGTGCTTTATCTCTGTAACTCAAACTATTCCTAAGTTGAATTATATGTATCTTTGAAAAATCCTGAGAATTTCGAGGTAGCGAGAGTCAACTACGGTACTTAGTGAGGACGTTTCATCAATGATGAACCAATCGTTGTCATTCCCTGTAGGAAGGTGGGGAGCTGTTCCCAGTAGATGAGAACAAGAAGACGGTTTACAGCTCTACGCCGTACCTGGAGACATGGAAGGCCATGGAGCGCTGCGTGCAGCAAGGGCTGGCCAAGTCTATCGGAGTGTCAAACTTCAACAGCAAACAGATCGCCAAGATTCTGGAGATTGCTACCATCAAACCAGTCACTAACCAGGTACGCTCAATCACGTGGAACGTGTAAAGTGTAAACAGACACTGGTAGGATCAGTGGGAGTGATCAACCCACAGTTCAGGGGTTTCTTATAAAAAAATTAAAATATTAGTAACCCTGGAAAACCATGGAAGATTTTTAACAAGACTTCCTGAATAAATTTGTGGGATCATTGAAAATTTTGTGTAGGCCCGTTATGTTTGTGTGTTGGCTAAGTTCACACTGTACCATTCGATATTTTGTCAGATTTACTTCAAATTTTACCTTTATTTGAGATAACCTTTAGATAAAATTGTTGTAAAAGGAAAATTGTGAAACCAAAACCTCATTTTAAAAGTATTTTATATCAAAATTTTGAGTTTTCAAACCTAAACCAGGTCTACATAATTAACAATGTATGTGTAAGCACCACAAACAGATTGTGAATATATAATATTCCAACATTCATATATAATATTCTGACTCTTTTTTACTTTTTTTTTTGTGTCTAATCTAGTGGCATTTTCAACATTTTGATGGGGAACGGTCCAAAACCCAGTCTTGTTACTATCTGACATCGACCAGTTAGAAATTATCATCAATTAATAGCCCAATGACAAATAACAACTGGATCCGGAATCAAAGCTTTAAAAAGCTACCTAATTTTCTCAGAATCAAATCGGCAATCTTTGGATTCAAAGACGAGCACCATAACCACAGCTCCCCAGTCAGTTAACTTATTGACATATGTTGCAATGTAGAAGCTTATGTACCAAGACAAGAAAATTAAAATAGCTGGCAAACTCAGAAAAAAAAACTTAGAATAAAATTCAAACTCGTAATTTTTATCATTTCTGTAGCTCTTCTTATTGAATTAATTTTAAATTAAAAACTCACTTTCCAATAAATTAAATTTTTATTGTGGTTTAATTTGTTTACCACAATAAAAATTTAATTTATTGGAAAATGAGTTTTTAATTTAAAATTTATTGTAATTTTTAGTTAATTAGTACTGAAAGTATTGAGTGTTTTAAATGTTTATCTTAATTATGTGTGCTTTATGTACTGCCACTGATAAGAGTAGTCACCATCTTGTTGATAAACTGAAAATAACTGTACATTTGTAAAAAAAAAAATTAACTGCAACTAAGAACATCTTTTATATCTTTATATCGTATTTAAAAAATATCCTTACAATGTAGTGTTGACAAAATATTACTTAGCATTATTAACATATCTAAGAACATAAACTTAAACCATTAAATAAGATAACGTTGTTCATTGCCAATTTTAGTATCGACTTGACAAAAATAATAACTTTCATCTTTTAACTAAGAAAAAAAAAATATTATATAGGAAATAATCTTATTATAAGTACTCATTTTCACATCCACAAATTATGGTGAACACTGTAACAGATGAAAGAGTGAATTTGGACGTACTGAAATAAGAAAACATTGTTTAGGTATTTTTGCCACACACCTTTTTAACTAAATTGATTACCTAATTTTAGCAATATCACATAGGCCTTGGTTGGAATAAATAATTTCCCTTTAACTTAATGTGCTCAAAATGATTGAATACAGTAAAACTTATTTGATTTTCAGATAATATTCAGTGTTAAAAAAATTAAAATGATTTTGATGTAAAATTTCAATTTTTTTGGTTCAGTACATATACATTGCACGTTCCACAAGAATTTTATAGAGTAAAAAAGGCCTATTGAAAATAAAGTTGTACACATTGAATTTAAGTGTTGAATTACTTATTCAAAAAAAGTAATAATGCTGAGATTCAGTTCAAAAGGTTAAGGTATCTACTGTATCTAGTTTTTCAAAAGGGTCAGGAAAAATTAGTAAAATGAAAATTATTCTCCTAGAGTGTTACTCAGTGGTTTGTCTGTGCCAGGTGGAGTGCCACCCGTACCTGAGGCAGCACAAGTTGAAGGCTTACCTGGACTCAGTTGGCATCACGCTGACGGCCTACAGTCCGCTCGGCTCACCCGACCGCCCTTGGGCCAAGTCTGACGAGAAGCCGCTACTGGATAACGAGAAGCTAAACGAGGTCGCCAAGAAGTATAACAAGTCCCCCGCGCAGATCGCGCTGCGCTGGCAGGTATGTCCTACGTCTGTCTAGCAATTTTTTTTAATTTTGACTACCGCACCACAATATATATTTTTGGTACTTGTTTGTTACACAGATGCCTCTACAGTGAACTCTCAATGTAATCTGATAATCTGATTACAGGGTTCTGTCGGATTATGAAAGATAGTGGATTTGTGAAGGTATCATTATACAAATGCTTATCATATAACATAGAACCAGAACAGATACACAATTTAAATCAAAATTAAATTGAAACTCTGACGAATTTCACAATTTAAATTTAAACTCTAATTGAAAAAAGTCACAGTGACAAGAGATTTCCACCAAGGCATTGTCCGGTTGTAGAATGTGTCAGACCAAAGAATGTTGGACAAACGACAGATTACTATAGTTTTAAAAGTTTATCTTTCATTGGAATCTTCAAAAAATGCAAAAAGCTAAAGAAGAGCAGGCCTATTTAATAAACAATGTGTGAAAATCACATGATTCCATGTTGGACAATTTTGAGTTGTAATTCCCAAAAGGCTGCCATCTGCACAAGAATCTTGCAAAATGCATCCCTGTTTGCGGCCTTGACACCGATCTGCAACTTGTGCTCAGCCAGCCTATAGGAAGTACAAGCAGTATTTTATGCAGCAGTTGTATTTCATTGCTCGACATGTAAAAATACTTTAAAACTTGAAATGACACAAGCATCTAGTCACTCGGGAAATAAACCGTGATTTCAAAGTGGCGGAAAGATACCCCTGTCAATGGTTTCATTTGTTCTATTCAAAGCTCTCCAGACGGCTGTAGGTATGACTAACTGAAACCAGGGGATATCTTTTTAGTTTGTGAAATTATTTCTGACACATTGAGCAATAAAATATATAACCTAACAGTCACAGTGTGCTTTAAACTAGTGACATCTGTATAACAAACAATTGTCACACATTTCATCACACTGTATGGGAAACAGCTGTTTTCAACATAAACTTAGGGTGTGGAAAGTAATGGTCTTCTGCTTTAGGAGTGGGAAATTCAGCTGGAGATTTTCTCAGTACGGTAATTAGTTATGGGTTGTAAAAATGGCTCTCCACCCGTTTAACTGTCAGTTTTTTATCAATTGAGAAGTGGTTTTTAAGTCAATGTTTTTGTATATTTTATCAAACTACAATGACTCATTTACACTTTTATTTGAAAAGTGTTTTGGTGTGTTTGAGCCCTCTTGAGACTCTAGGCTCTTTAACTTTTGGTAATCCAAGCAAATACCAGGATCACGTGGCAGTAAGCCCGGTTATATAAACTATTTGATTATCTTAATCTGACATGTAAATTTGTTGCCAATAATTTATTGTTGATAAATATTTATAGAGTAAAAGCCTTCTTAACCATCCGCGCTGGAACTACACAGATTAACCGCGCTCCTTTTGGAAAGGATCCACATCCGCCATTGCACCCAATTTCCTGATGTCAAGCAGGAAATGATGAGGTTACATAAAGGCACATCGTTCTCATAAGAAATGTTCAATGTAAAAAGGTAGAAAGTGAAAATACTAAGACATGACTGTTTTGTAAGTTTTAATGAAGAAAAAATCTTTAAAGCTTTTTTGTACTAATTTTAACATTTACTCCCAATTGTACAGCTACGTTGATAATTTTGAAAAATTTCAGATGGAAAGGGGCAACATTGCCATCCCAAAGTCAGTAACTAAGTCAAGAATTGAAAGCAACATCCAAATATTTGACTTTTCCTTAAAACCTGAAGACATCGCAATAATTGATAGCTTGGATTGCAACGCTCGAATGGTGGGCCTTGAGTGGTAAGTTATTGTTGTAATTTTATATTTGTAGTGTATTTCCCAAATCTCACCTTGACTTGAAGCAAAATAATAAAATATCAAAATAGCAATACAACCTTACGTTAAAATATACTCTTTTGAAAGGTGAATTGAAACTTGATAATTCGATCCTCAAGAAGCTTGTGAAAACTCTCCAGTGTACAAATTACAGTAACCAATTACATTCTGTATTAAAATTTTAGATTTTATTAAAGACATTATTTAAAAAAATTTCATATTGTAAATACACACTTATTATCATACACAATGCTCTAAAATGTTTCAGACCTCGAATTAAAATAGTAGAACAACGACAAAGCCTATAACAAGGATTTGCTTTAGTTATCTTACTAAATGCTTTGGTGTATAATTTTGCTATTTATGCTATAGTTAACACTCACACTTGTAATTTTTTATAGGATAAAGGACCATCCCGACTATCCTTTCAATGAGGAGTTTTAAGCTCATGAGATGAAGCAAACAAGTGGACAACTGTTGCACAGATCAATGTAAATCACCAAAGTATATTGAAGAGTTGCACTGCCTGTTAAATGTCATGTAACTTTGGTGCTGAACCCTATTGAGATTTCAGTAGTGTAAACGATAACAAACACAAGCGTCGGTGAGTATGAATCTGAAAATTATTTGGAGACCAAGTACTTTCAAGGGGTAGGATTGTTAGGAAACTTATTCAAACACCGTGCATTTTTTTAGTTTTCTTTTGTTTGTCTATGTTGTGTTTGTTTCTATGTTGAAGTTTATAAAATGTTCCAAGTTATTTTATGAAATACATATTCTGATTTAAATATTCAATTTGTTTGAAGTTTTTCCTCCCGATTCCATTTAATAATTCAATGTGTATGATAAGTAGGCGTGGTTAGTCAACACCATCACATTAGTTGGACTAAAATATGGTGTATGAAAGTATTTCCTTTCACAAACACAATCTCCCTTAAGCTGTTTGCTTGGAAAGCAATTTCTAGATACATTAAAAGTATGTAAATTTTATTTTAATAAACTTGCTTGAACTAGTCAAAGCAACAAAAAATGAAACTTTTATTCCCTTATAATATATTCTCATAGTATTCTGAGTGACTTGACTAAATAAAATTTTTGGTTCATTCCCCAGGGCAAATACAATCAAAGTAATGCAACAAAAGTAAATTATGTTTAGTAGTGTTAAAACTAAAACCATATTTTATTAGGATAAGTATCTTAAAACCCTAAAGGCACTTTTTCAGATCTGATTACTGTTATAAACTTCTAAAATAATTGTGAAAGACAACACATGATAAATAAATATTGAAACATTTTAGAAATAAATGTAATAGAGTTGCGCTTTGACAGTAAATCTTACTTAAAAATTTTTATACATCATGCAAAATAAAAAATATCATTCTTTGTCGATGATGAAGATTTGAAAATATTATCCACATATCTATCATGTAAAATAACCATGTAATGTTTTAGTTCTTAAAACAACCGAATATTAAAAGATTATACTTTTACCGAATTTCGCTATAGGGAATATGCTATTTCGGTAGTAGTCACTGTAAGAACTAAACTAAATAATAGCTTGAAAGTATTTTAAATTAGAGTATCAAAATTTAAAAAAAATATTTAAAAAAATATTTCATGGAAATTTGCTGAGTATGCAGGTGTCCTTGCCACTTTCAGAATTCCAAAGTTATATAAATTTCAATGAGCTCAACAATTAAGAAAAATCACAATGGATTGGAAAAAACATAACTAACATAAACAAAAATTTTATTTGAGTACAAAAGAACCACACTGAAACAGTATGGTGACATATATACAAAAATACAATTATACAACAAGTTGAGTTCTTAGTGACTAGGATGATTGCGGAGGTTTGTGTTAGTGGGTCACTTCTGCTGGCCCCGGCCGGGGCCAGGTCTGTTGGGTTTGCCCCGGCCGCCCCGCCTGCGTTGCCGCGCAGTCACGGTTGTCGACTCTCCGTGGCAGTTGCGGTTCATCAGCTCAAGTTGGTACAAGTGCTTTTCCTTGCTCAGTTGTGCCACCTGATGTTCTTTCTCACTCAATGCTTTTCTCAGTTCTTCCACCAGCTTGGACTCTTTGCTTTGTTCTAGTCTGAACATGATAAGACAGGTGTAGATATAATCATTACCAAAATGGATATTAAAATTATATTTTTACCGAGAATTAATAGATGAATGAGCTAAAAAGAGCTTTGGTAATTATTTTAAAAGTAAGACTGAATACCTAGGTAAGAAAGTAAGACCGAATATCTAGGAATTAAAGTAGTTATTGTCATACTTTCCGGGTATATATAATATCTAAGTAGGAGACATTTTTAATTGCACTAGAAATGTTTTTACGTGAGTGGAAAATATGTTATAATTCACTAATGTAACAAGGGAGTAGGCTTGTGGACTCGGCCTATGGCTTGTGGAATATCTGTATTACAAGCAAAGTTTACAGTATACAATGTATAATAGATACAAACTAACAGAGGTAGTCAAATTAGTCATACCTATATCACTCTTTTTAACACTGCAATGAAACTGAATTTGATAGTCGAGAATTCAGTTTATGTTGTTATGAAAAGTGGCAATGTAAAGCTATTTGAAAATCCTAACATTAATTGCAGCAGGGTGGAGCCATCTGAATATTATATTAATTGCAACTTATTTAGTCAATGATTTTATTGAGGAATAGGCTCCAACATAACAAACAAGTAAATTATGTAATTGTCATTGTAACTTAACAAGTGTTCTGAGAATATCTGTTCCATGTCAATTGAGCAACTGTTTATGCTTGAAACAAAACGTGCTTGCCTATTAATATATAGATAATATACAGGGTGTCCAGCTTTGACTGTGTGGAACTTTTCCATGTTGTTCAGCAAGCCAAAAGAAACGAGTTTATATAAACATATTGCTTCGTTAACCCGCTAGCCCCCATTTTGTTTTTTACACTTAATAATTTTTATTTCTGTAACGGATAGATGGATTGGGTTTATATTTGGCATGGACCTTAACTACCACAATGTTTATTAAAAGGAAAAAAATAATTTTTTCATTGTGTATTTTTAAAATGGCGGCTATTTTAAATTTTCAAACTTAAATACAGTGGAACCTTGATATATCGAACCTCAATATATCGAAATTCTCGATATAACGAAGTTTTCTCATTCCCCTTGAACCTGCCTATCAATCTAATGTTATTTCTACCTCTATATATCGACATATTAGCAAGGATAACCTCAATATAACGAACTTTTTGAGGGCTGATGCACGGCCTAACCACCTCTACATATCGAAGTTTTGACTGGAAACCCTCAACATATCGAAGTTAAAAGAAGAACGACAAGTTTAATCATTAAACTCATGCATTTTCTTTCACGTTGCAACCTGTCACTCTACAGACGTTGCCTTTTGCCGGGCTTTGTGTTCGCAGCGCTGTTCTTGTTTACCGCATTTGCAGTTAATTTATTGTATTAGTGTTGTTCCACTCATTATCCAAAGTAGCCGTAAGTGTTTTGTTTAAATGTATCTAACCTTCATTATTCTCGTGAGTACTAATTTTACAACCCTATGGTTACTGCATGTATAAGAGAACAAACGTGTTCTAATCCCGATCGATGTTTTAAATAAATTTGGTGTGTTTGCAGCACTTTTTAGTTTTTTGCGTCACCATCTATAGCCTTTGTCCTGATCAGCTCATGATAAAAAAGGGTTAATGAACAACTTATAATGTTATGGTGGACTATTATATTCTTTTGTGTAGTAACAAATTGTTGGTTATGTAATCACAGTAAACCCCATATTTATTCCTCAGTTGCTAAGCCTTTAGGAAATAAGTAATGGGGTTATGAGGTGGTGGGGAACCTCAGTATATCAAAGTTTGTAAAAACTAACCTTGATATAACGAACCCCAGTATATTGAAGACCTTGATATTACGAAGTTTTTACATTCCCCTTCAGGTTCGATATATCAAGGTTCCACTGTATCTCAAAAACGATAAATTTTATAAAAATTTTACAAGAGACAAAAAGTTGTCAAAATAAATTATCTAAACAATGAGACCAAGTTTGTAAAGACGTGAAAACAAATATCAGAGTTATTGTGATTTTTCTATTAAAATAACCTAAACTTGTATTAACCATAATTCAGAATCATAACCTTAGCACAGAATCTCTCGTGTTTACTTGGCTATCAGATATTAACTTCCATTTCGGTTACCCTAGGGACCCTTTTTCTCACTATCCCAAAATGTACGCTTAGCAGGTCACCACCCAACTCCTATTGGTTATTGAATAATCTTCTTCAGCAAGAAGCAGTTTGATTCGTTGCCTTTAGACAGTGGCAGTACCGGTAGCCCTTTGTATTCTGAGACTGTTGAATTTCTTATATTACATCACTTACTGACAGAATGTACAGTAAAATCCCACAAAAACTCAACGTATGGTGGAGGTTGGCATTGTCGAGTTTGGTGAAAGTTTTGTGGTGAAGAATCATCTTACTGCGAAAAAGTGGTTGCCAGTGATTTAAAGCAGTTTGCTACATTACTTACTTACTTACTTACTCCCAGGGCCATGCATATCTGAGAAGATATTTGGCCGCACCAACGAAGCCTCTCCATCTTGCTCTATCCTCTGCATCTTCCTCGGTTGCTCCTAGTCGCTCCATGTCTTTCTTTACTTGGCTCCACCATTTTTGTTTTGGCCTCCCTCTGGGTCGTCTTCCTTTGGGGTTTCTTAATAAAACTAATTTTAAATTATTGTGCTCCTCTCTTCGTAAAACATGTCCAGCCCATCTAATTCTTCTACATTTAAATTCGCAAACCACATCTGGATCTCTGTAGAGTTCTCTCAACTCTCTGTTGTGTCTCTTCCTCCATTCTCCATCTTCATAAATTGGTCCATAGATCTTTCTTAAAATCTTATTTTCAAATGTCACTAACTTCCTTTCTTCCTTCTTATTTAGTTTCCACGTTTCAGCTCCGTATAATAATACTGGGCTGATTATTGTCTTATAAATTCTAATTTTGGTATTTTTTGACAATAATTTAGAGGACATAAGTTTGTTGCAAGCGTAGAAGCATCTGTTTGCAAGATTTAGTCTATTTTGGATTTCTATTTCTTCTTTATTTTCTCTGGATAAAATAACCCCTAAATACTTAAAATATTCTACTTTTTCAAATTCATGGTCTTCTACCTGCAGAGGATCTTGTGCTATGACTCGATTTCTTGAAAATTGCATATATTTGGTTTTCTCGTCATTTACTTTTAACCCTAATAGTCCTGTTTTGTCTATAAAAACTTTTGTTAGTTGGCGTAGGTCCTCTAAAGTTTCTGCACAAATGACGACATCGTCTGCAAACGCCAATATGTTGATTCTGGAGCCAATTGAAATTCCCTTATCTATTGTTGCAACTTCTTGAAGAGCTTCTTCTATAGCTAGGTTGAAGAGGATTGGGGAGAGTCCGTCCCCTTGCCTTACCCCCGCATTTACTGTAAAGGGCTCCGAAACTCTTCCATTTACTTTCACTGCACATGTGGAATTTGCTATACTTGTTCTAGCAAGGTTTATAAGTTTGATTGGGATTGCTACATTAGAGGCTGAAAATTCCAACCAAACACTGAAATATTGTCTGTCATTAACGGTCGTTTAGAAAAAAACCGCTGCAATAGCAACGGAATCTAATAAAATGTTCTTTATGTTCCGTCAAATTTGACAATATAGTTGCGAATAGTGATTAGTGAGTAGCATGAGTCTGTCACTATAGGCACATTCGAAGATGTTGAGTTTATGTGGTTTTACTGTACCTACAATCTACCACAAAATGTAAGCACTGTCTCCGGAAAACAAGCATCTGTGTTGTGCACACCACTTACTGTTGAATCAGCTCCGCAAGCCTGGTCTGCAGCTGGTGGTTGGACGTCCGCCAGTGGTCGATCTCTCTCTGGTGGGTCTCGGAGAGCTTCTGACACGTGAGTCTATGGGTCTCCTCCAGCAGTCTAGGGTGGGGGCAGACAGGGGTGAGAGGAGAGAAGGAATCAAGCGGTAACACAACCTTCCCGCTCGTTGGGGGGTTACATTGTTAAGTGTAAAAAAAGTATAAAAGCTACGTAACCTAAACTCACTTTAAGGTGACTAATAAAGCAAGAATTATGAAGTAATTCAAACATTTTGCGACTTATTAATCCAATATATTTGTAACTAAATTCTAAACTAAGAACATGCTCAAGCGATCAATGTGCGAAACATGCCAGATGAGTTAGAATTATGTAAATGAGCAAAGCAATGCAGCCAGACTGACAAGTAGGAAGAAAAGGTCGAATGAAAAGGAATCTAAAAAATACCATGAGATCACAGGAGAAAGGACAAGAGAGACAAGGATTACGAGACGAGGTATGCTATAAAAAATAACATCGAGTTAGTGTCATGCATGTTCATGAAATATATTACAAAATATAAAAATTAAGTTTAATTGATTTATATTGGGACTTGGGATTGACAGTAAGGCTGCAGTATTTTTATTAATTTTTTTAAGCATACAAGCATTGACAAAAGCATTGTAGGACCTAAACAAAGGAGGTTATTCAACCATATTAATATAAGTTTTGTCGTGAAATTGTATTGGATTTTGTTTGTTTCGTGTTTCAATTTAACTGGTATGATTGAGCACTTTAAAGGTGGGAACAAATCTCGAAAAGCTTTGTGGGGTCAACAAATTTAATAGCATATATTTTTAATGTACAATGTTACAGTAAAAATACTTTGTCTCCCCTGGTCAATGCTCGCTTAAGTAAAGTATTAGATTTTACTTGCCAGCTCTTCTTTTAGAATACAGTTGCATGATCTAGTTCTAGATATACAGCCAACTTCTATATAGACTTAAAATACCAATCATGGCAATAAAGTATCATGCTTTTGTAAGATGCACTAATTTATTTATAGCATGAATTTAGAAAGTGCAAGCCAATCATTTTGTCTACTGCATTCTCATATCATTTACAGCTAACATCATGCATTAGTGGTCTCAAGTTCCTTCCTCTACATATTTTTCACATTTAACCTTTGATCCTTCTTGAAACCAAACTTTACTGTTTGGTTCTTTTCAAATTTTATTGTGCTTTAGTTTGAAGGAATGATATTTTAAGTTGACAGCTGAAATCAAGTGTGTAATAAGACAATTCCTATGATATTGTGGCCTTAGCTCATTGTAGTTCTTAGGAAATAACTTGCTCTATGAGCATATGAACATATTTATGTTACAATTTTATCATATCCTCGTTGGTAGTTATTATACTGGTAAATAAGCATAAGCTAAAGTTACGTCCGCACTGGCCGAACATTCGTGGCGAACTTGTTTGCTGAACACACACAAATATCAACAAATATTCCTTATGAACAATTAATGGCCATACGATTTACATTCTAAAAGGTTAGCAACAAACAAACAAAATCCAAAAGAACTTTGTTTGGCGAACGTATTTGGCCAGTGTGGAAGTGGCTTTCAAAATGCAATTATTTCCTAAGACAGCGATGGTAGTATTTGTTGTATACAGTAATTGAGAATATTAACGGCTTCTTTGTTAGCAACAATTATTAAGGTTGAACTTCATATATTTTATGTTCATACAAAAAAATATTTTAATTATTAAAGGTGACATTTTACTGTAAAATAGAAACTAGCAGTCTTCTTTTGATGAGAGAACAAAGTAAATAAATTATAAGCCTATTTAAAATAAGCCTATTTAAAATTACAGCGATTATAGCGATTACACAATTGATTTATCTTTTAGTGCGTACTAAGTTAATGTTTAATTTAAAAAGGTGGCAGTACAGTATTTTCATTTAAAATAAAAAAGCTTTTTTATTTCCTGCCCCAGAAAACTATCTGATTTCAAAATTTAGCGACCAAACATTTATTTTATTTAATTATTTTATTTTATTTTTTTTTTTTCATGCATCAATACAGGAAAAATCCCAATTACATTAATGCAGATCATATTACTTAATTTTCAGTTTTATAGTAATACTTAGTTTTATAGTAATTTTTATATTAATTACGGAATTGGGGTAACCAATTAGGGGGTGGACCCTACATCCAGCATAACCTAGAAATATTTACCTAGAATATTTACATATATTACGTAAATTATTATCATTTCGCAGTTAAAATCTTGTTAGCGAATTTTAATTACAAAGGGGTACTAAAACCGATTCATAGGAGTTTTTCAAAGCTTTTTTTACTATTGATTGTGAATATTGTGTATTAAACTGTTTTGTTACTGTCTTCAACGTATAGCTCTTCCGTGGAACTAACTTATTACATACTTGACTTTTAATTATTCTACAAATTTAGGGCAACCCCTAAGGGGGCATGGGGGCGGAGCCCCCATCGAGCCGTAGGCGAGTACAGTATATATTTTGAGAAGTCAGAAGTTATTGCAATTATATTTTTTAAAGTTGAAGCCCTCTGCCTTTATTCCAGGAAAGATTAATATTCACTGATGCAGCTGATTTGCTGATATCAGCACAAAAATTTGAAAATATCAATCCGAAAATTTAGGTAAAAAATAGTCAATAACATCGTTCTAATAAATTATCAAATATTTTAGAAATGGCCATGTAAGATAAATGTGTACGTTTTTATTGATTGTCAGAATACATGACATTTTGGAAACAGAGGAGACACTGTCAAAGCCATAAAATATTGGACTGTTCCATTTGAAACAAGATGTTGGGTCATGGGAGGACTTATGTGATTACAATTGTATGTGGACTAAATGTACAATTTTTAAGTAACATTACTTCAGTTAATTGACATAGTTTTACGTTTTCCCATGATTATTAAATCTGCTGTCTTTGTTTCATATTAAAGTACCGTATCTAAAAGATTTAAGGCTAAACTATCAAATAATTTTTTTGTAAGTGACAATTCTGATTGTGTTTTCTTTTTAAAAGCTGTAGGTCAGGCATATCATTACACAAATGGTTACTCACTTCATCTTTTTATCAGTCTCCTCTTGAACCTGCTGGAAGTTTTCTTCTTGACTGACCAACTTTTTATTTAGTTCACTGATGTTTTCCTCAAGACATTCAGTTTGGGATGTTAGGTCCTCAATAAATGATTTCTTTCCGCAATTTTCCTCTTGCATTCTTGTTACCATATCCATCAGCTGAAATATGACATTTAAATCAAAATTACTGTATTTGAATCCAAAAGTCATTTTAGCATTAAAACTACATAAAATATGAGTACAAATGTTTGATCTATATAGTTATTGGTCAATAAACTAAATACGATCTATACAGATGTTAGGAAACTCTCTTCCAAAACTCCATGTGGCGATTCCTTAAATCAAAATAAACCAAGTTACGAAGTTTGTAAGAATCTGACAACAAATAATAGAGATAGTGCGATTTTTCTATTACAATAACCTTAATTTGCATGAATTATAATACAAAATCAATGTTTTTCTGTAGAAAAATGGCAATTACTCCTTCATTTGTTGTCAGATCCTTACAAACTTGGTATCATTGCTCGTAATTTCATTCTTCGACTTTTTTGCTATTTTTAACAATTTTATAACATTTACCAATTTGGAGATATTTGAGTTAAAAAATTTAAAATGAGTTCCATTTTGAAAATACACATAGGAAAAAAATCATTATTTTTTCTTGAAAATGAACATTGGTGTGATAAAGGTTCGTGCCAAATATGAACTTAATACTCGTAAAACCATCCTTTATGGAAATAAAAATTATTAAGTGTAAAAAACAAAATGGCGGCTAGAGGCTTAACGAAGCATTTAAGGACATATATTCTTTGTTTAGCTTAATCCAAGGAATCACCACAACGCAATGTCCAAATCACTAGACGATCACGGCCTATCCTAAAAGAGACGCTGGCCACATGTCCACATTAAAGTAATTCCTTAACCTTGACATGGAGTTGATAATCCTAGATGTGATGGTCAAGAAATATTACTTTGGGAAACCTTAACAGGTTGTCGTTTGAGAGAGATCAAACTGGCAGAAGGTCAATCTCAATATGGGCGGAGAACACCTTGTATTTTATACAGACGGCAGCCGGAAAGACAATAAATCAGGGCTAGGAGTGCATGGCAATAGAACCAGCATATCACAGGCCCTTGGCAGCACAGCAACGGTATTTCAATCAGAAGTCTTTAGCGATTGAATGCTGTGATTGGAACATTCTGGCCCGGCGAGAAGGATACTGATCCTTTCTGATAGCCAAGCTCCTTTGAAAGCACTAGATTAGTTCATAATATATAGAGTCACAGCTGTGCACCATAGGCGGATTTTGATATAATTTTATTCTTATGGCCAATTTTAAATACGAATCAAGCCAACAATGGATCTCTAAAACTAAAACTAAACTATGAGGCTAAAATTTAGCATGGACGTTTCTCTTTGCTCATAGGTGCACCAATTTTCAAATGGTATTGAAAAATGTCTTCAAGGTTTGCCCCACAGGAATGTATAGTTGCAATATATTTCTTAAAAAAGAAATTTTCATTGCATTTTTAAGACATTTTATTATTTATTAAATTAAATCACGATCATGGGAGAAGCCTTGACGGGTAGCATCTAGTAAATTTATAATGCCAGAGTGCACCAGCCATAAGGCCTCCATTTTGAAAAACGTGTGAGTGAAGGCGATCAAGGCAAACGATCTCATTGTGAAGGTGAGTGAGCGGAGCGAACGACATTGTCTTGAATATAAACAAGCCTTTTACTGCTATTATTACTATGAAAAATAGTATAAATTACCCAAGCAAAAATTAAATGCTCGGCCCCCAGGAACTACTTTCTTACTGAACAAAATGTTAAACAACATATTTACAGTGGCTACTAAATAAATTTATAGTGATTGTGAATTATGATTATGAATTGTGGATAGTTATAAGCGATGGTTTGTGGATGCTATATTCCCTAGTGGGGATTAACGTCGTCACTAGTGAATACTAGTTCGTTCATAAAGACCATCCTCATAATTAGACCAATTACATATGAGGTCGAAATTGTGGTTTGGATCTTGTGGTTAAACTGTAGATCCCTAGATACCATTGACTGTTGGGCTATTAATTAACAGTCCTGTCTAAGGAGTATGTCGGCCTTAGTCAGTAAGAAGACTACAACATCACGCCACAATCATCCTACACTCATTTCTCATTCATATTCATGTTTAAATAGCCACTATGAGAGGTCCCTGTCTCAGAATAGTGATAGTAATATTGGCTAGTTTCTTAAGCTACACGCGCACTATGGCGGCATGGACGGGCGGGCAGTACAGCAATTTTCAAAGATCTTTAACATTGAATCTCATAAGAGGGCGCGCACTAGGGTGGTACGGCACGGAACGGACTCTCCCAGATGATTCCGCTGTTTTGCAAAAGATTCGGAAGAATCTCAGGACATTTCCGAGCTGCCGTACTGGCCGTGAGGGCCTAGTGCGCGCACCCTCCGGTATGGGCGGTATGGCATTTTTATCATTCTATCCAGCTCGCAGTAGCAAATTTAGTTGTTGAAACGACTTAGTAAGGATATCCGTATTAAAGTTGATAGTTCTAATGAGTAAATACAATAAGTTCAACATTATGAGGCATTCCCAGTGAATTAATAGCCAAAACTAATATAATTATACACATTTTGATTTTATCTTATTTTTCTTTTAAAATGGTACTTATCACCACTTATTTCTCAGCCACGTGCATATTATTTAACCGACTCTCCTCATACATAGGATCTCTTTTGACAAAAAGTGTGAATGTCCGGAACAGCGGAACGCAGGATGTCTGCTAGTGGCCGTGCCATGCCACCGTAGTGCACTTGTAGCTTAAGTGTTCGTCCACCAGGAACTACTTTCTTACTGAAAAAATGTAGTAATTAAAAACAACTAATTAACAGTGGCTGTTAAATGCGTTGATGATACCCATACCAGAATACCGGGTGAGTTTCCTAAAGTGATCCAATAGCTAACTTTTTTATTCTATATCTGAGATTCTATTTTCTATACTTCTTATGGGTGACCCCCTTTACTTTTTATGTTGTATTCAGTTATGTATTTCACTTTTTAAAATTTCCCGCCGCCATTTTTTTCAATATGGCGGCCAGCTTTAAAAATTCATACGGAACACCCTATATTTTATGGTGTTTTTGAAATTTTCATGTAATTTTAAGACTTTTTTATCCTTTGACATTTTTTTAACATAATGGTTAGGGAGCTAGAGGCAATTAAATTTCATTTTTAGTTCCATAAGAATAACATGGAGCAAACTTATCTGCCCATATCTCCAAAACCATTGATTAAAATAAAAAGTACTCAAGAGTAAAATTGTCTTGAACTGATATTGTGATAAATTTTTTTTTATGATAACATACATTTTTTCAAAATTTTATTTCTTGCCCGCCATATTGGAAAGAAGTTAATTTAGGCATAAATGATAGTTTTTATGCGTAAAATGTTCTCAAAACATAATTCTAAGACATTTTTATTCCTGAGTATTTTTTTATTTTACCGAATGGTTTATTAGATTTGGGCAGTTAAAGTTTGTCCCATGTTATTTTTACGGAACTTAAATTGAACTTTATTCGCCTCTAGCTCCCTAACCGTTGGGTTTAGATAAAAATATCAAAGAATAAAAAAGTTTTAAAATTACATGAACACTTCAAAAACACCATAAAATGAAATACATGCTTGCTAGCAACATAAAAAATTAAAGGTGGTCTCCCATAAGAAGTATACTTTCAGATATAGAATAAAAAAGTTAGCCATTGGATAACTTTAAGAAACTCACCCTATATTATTCTCCTTAAAATGCATACTATTAATTTCTAATGACAAACTTACTAAGTGAACTTCTTAATCAATAATAATGATATGAGTGAGGTAAAACTAGTCACCAGAAAGTAATTTAATTATATCCAATGAATACTGAAAAATAAGTGTCATTCAACATTGGGCCTACAATTTAAAATTTGAGGATAGTAATACAAAAAAAACCAAATTGTAATTAGAGCATTACAATGACTATTTTTATTATATGGATATGCTGCTCTGTAATAAAGCATTACCAAAAGGTTTTCCTGAAATGGATAATTTTAAGCTCTCTAATTTTTATAAAAAAATGTACAAGCTAAAGAAACTTACAAATGTTGGTTTTAAATACTACAATGTTTTATTAATTCAATCAACGTTTAGCTGAGGAAAAATTTAGAATATATACCGTATGTATATTTAAAATAGCAAATCTATTGCACATTCTCAAAATGTCAACCAACTAGGCAGACTATAAATGCAAAATATTTGTAAAACATGTTAAAAATAAAGTGAAAACCAAACATCTTCTAGGGTCTATTAGGTCTAGATAAGTTGATCTGCATTTTTAATCAATCTAAAACGGATATCTCAAGGTAGCCTATGTTACCAAGCCAAAAACATAATTTATTTCATGCACTCAAAAATAAAAATAGCAGGCCAGAATTAATTGGTGCTTCAGAACCCGTTTGTTTGTCTAGCAACTTCCTGTGTGTATTTACTTACACTCAGATAAAGAAGCCGGGAAGTATTCTTCACATATCACAATTATTTTTTGTGAAACATCATATACATTCTTGATAAAGATATCACTTATAAATTATATCACATGATCAAAGTACAGCAAAATTTTGAAAGATAAATTCCTGTCCTTGAATGACACTTCCAAGATAATCTTGTTTTTAACCATATACAAAAATCAAAACTAAAAAAATTAAATAACTAGAACACCAACACGGATCTATTCTGCACTGAAGACAAACTTAACTGCAGACTATTCTGCATAAAAATTAGTCAAAAGACTTAGTTCACTTTGTAAGTTTGTTAAAGCCCAAGTAGCAAAACAAACATTTTGAAAAGTTGATAGAATTTTTTTAAATAAGTCTTAAAAACATTTTAAAAAGTAGATAGTTCCCCGAATGAATATTTTGAAAATTTTTCAAATAGTTTTCAATAATGTTTCAACACAAAATTAAAAACATTTCAAAATATTTAATTTAAACATTTTAAAAAGTATTTAAATTATTTTCATCGAATTGTCAATAACAACCTAAAATTGTATTAAAATAATTTTTTATCCACAATGAAAACTTTTAAAACGTTTTCAAAAGTTTTTAAAAACTTGTTTATCACAATTAGAAATATTATTTCAAAGGTTTTACAATCTTGAGAACAATGAAAGAAAAATGATTTATTTTTTTACAGTTTATAATAGCTTCATATTTTGTGGATTATCAAGAGATACTGTATTGGTAGTCTTCGTACTGTTAGGGAAAAAGAAACAAATAGGAATCAATTACACGATTTACTAACTTGTGATATAGAATGATCAGAATGTAACTACCCATTTCAATACTCTTCTATTTTGCATGGAGACAGGAAAGAAGTTAAAACCATAGTAATTTTAAAGTAAAAAATATACTTTGGTGAAATATTTTAAACATAAGCTTTTCTGGCCTTTTTAAAGCATACAGTGCCCATGAGTCTTCAGGTTTTATAATTGTTTTCCTCTACATAGAAACACAGAAAGTAAGAAAACTTGGTTCAATCTACATAAAAAAATAATTAAAATTGTGTTCTTACAAGTTTCAAGTATATAATTCATTTTATTTCATTAATTACTTTGTTCCAGAACACTTATTAACTAACACTACAAAATTTTGTAAAAAGTTTTTAAAATTAATTTCTTGAGTTAAAAGAACAATTAATTGCAATAAAAATTGCTTAAGCACCAAGCCTAAATATAAACGTTTTAATGGATGTAACGTGTTTTAAAATAGCAATGGCTCTACTAAAAAAAAGCTCACCAAACAGGTGCACAAATTAAAAAATATTTCTGCTTTCTGATATAAATTTAAATGCACAATAACATGATCTTAGTAACATTGCAAAGCAGACGATGCTAATTTTTAAACAATAAATTTAATCCTTGAAAGAAAACTAAATAATGACAGTTCTTAAAAACATTCTACAGTATTCATAGTTCATGAGCGTGTAAAAAGATGGCTGGAGCATCTAAAATAATATGATATCTAATTTTTATAGGATTTGCAGAATATCTATATGTTTGATAAACTTAAGTACGTATGGTCATAGAATGTAGCCTACTCCATGTTAAATCGTTTCTCGTTATTACACCAGGGTGAAATAAAACAAACTAATTTGTTTTGAAAAAATGTTGTATTATGCTGAAAAATATTAGGTTCAGCCATCACAAAACATAAAATATATAGGCCTATAACATTTTAAACACCTCATATATAACATTTTATAACATAACATTTTATAACATAACATTTTATAACATAACATTTTTAATATCTCATATTAAATTTGACAACAAAAAATTTATAAATAAAAAAGCTTTAAAAAATCAAGGAAAAATGTAAAATTTTTATGGTAACTTTTACTTTCATTTTTATGTGACCTAAAATAAAACTAAAACTAAAATAAAATTACAACCATCCGATGTTTAAATCCTTTGATAACTTTCCGTTGAGCAGGCACCATGTTCAGTCCATATCCAGCGTGTTTTCTCTAAAAAAGACAAAAAAAATATATATATATATATGTACTGGTACTTATTATATAAAGATGCTGGATTTATGATATATTCTTGTTACCCCACAATGTGTCTCACTGTGGGGTAATAAGAGAATAGGCCGATGAACTCTTTTCATATGTAAATCTTTTGCTACAGGTACCGTAGTTGTTCTGCTCAGTTGCCTAATTTATTTCACATCAAAAATATCAAAGAACATGTTGAAAAACATTTATCTAGTTAGTTATTTTTAACAGAGCATATAAGTTAACTAGTGGTTTCATTTTGAGTTAAGGTCCTTACCGCATCATATCGTGGTTGAGCTGCGAACATTTTTTTTAATACACAAAAAATTTTTTAATAATGTTTTGATAAATTATCAAGTGTTACAGTCTCATTTAAGTGGATAGGCCTATGCTAGTGAAAAAATATTAAAAACTAATATAATGAGAATAAATAAGGTGACCATTAAGTTGAATTTATAGTTTACTAAGTTAAATGTTCGTTTTTGTTTTAAAGGAAGCTTATATAATAATACGGTAAATTGAGGTGATATATTTTCCGTTTCCACTTATATCCTCTTTCGTGCATGTCTTAATATAAAAAAACTGACATTAGGGTACTCTAGCTTATTAGGCACTCAGTACGTCTTTATTTGTGTAATTTTCCACACCAATTTCGACGGTTTAACATTTTCTTTAAAAAACTAATTATTTTTAAATAATAATATTTTACCCCTAAGCTTGTCTCAATACTAATGCCCCATAAACTTCTGAATACATTCAACTAAGGAAATAACACCTTCATCTCTTATTACTCCACTTGGGGTAATAGAGAGAAATCAGTGGGGTAATTAGAGAATTATTTTTTAATTTTGCTTACATTAATTATAGAGCTTCCAAATTTATTTTTCAGATTCATAATTTGGACCTGTTTTTACATGATTTTCTTCATTCCTGTATCTATAATTGATTAAGAGCTACAAATTAGTGGTTCTCTTCTCTTATTACCCCGCAGCTTCCCCTATATGAAAGTAGATAGGCTTAACATGGAATATTTAACAATTAAAAAATTGTTACCATTGCATTTTGTTACCAAAATTAGGCTATAGGCTAAAAATAAAAAAGTACCCAGAAAATATTTTATATAACTTTGCACTCCCCTAAAATAATTTTAGGGCAAAACTTCGTTATCCTACTCCACCGTTATTATCGATGTTAAAATTTTGATTTTGCAATAATAACTTGCTAGGCCTATGCTATACAATTAATTACACAATACGATTACGATTTTATCACCTGATTTGGTTTTCTTCTAAGATAATTAAACATACCTTATGACAATAAAGCAAATATATTGCAAACAATTAACTAAAAATAACAAAAACAACTACAAGTTTTTAAAAATTTTTGCTATTGTGCGTTTTAAATGTTTCCAAACACCATTGATTTGGTTGTTATAAACGTAGCTGTCAATAAAAGTTACACAGGTTTGCGGTTAGATTGTTAGGCTAGATAATTTATGATACATTTATTATCTCAATATTGTTGCTGATTCAATTGTTTTCATCGCATAGTTGTACAATACCAAATCAAAATTTTAACATCGATAATGAAGGTGGAGTAGGATAACGAAGTTTCGCCAGTTTTGGATGCATCTACGGATGCATTTACGGAGCTGCAAATTTTAACTGTTCCTTCTCTTTTTATATTTGAAGCAGTTCTATATGTAAAAGCCAACAATCTGATACAGCCTCATGTTCATCATTATTTCACTAGAAACCACAATGTTAATCATGCAACCCAACATAGTTTAAGACTGTTTGAGACCAAACCTAGTTATACCGGTACCAAGTTTTTTTCGAAGCTTCCAAGACATATTCAAGAAATTGAGGATTTTAATACATTTAAGAGAGAACTGAAGGAACATCTGCTCAACATGTGCTACTATGAGCTACCTGATTTTTCCTAAAAACCTTTTCCGTACCCTACTTAGCACTACCTTAACCCAAACCCAAACACCTGGTTGGACAAGGCCAAATTCGGCTGCCTACATTATGACGGGTCCCATGCCTCATCGGGTCTCTACGGGACAGACTGCGGAGGTAACAGGTAACAGGTAACAGGTAATCTAATCTAAATTCCAAGATGGGCTATACATTTTGTTTAGACTTTTATGGAGAACAAGAATTAAATATAAGTTAATTAGGCCTAATATAGCCAAGAAGCATTTGAAAAAAAATATGACGATTAAAACAAAAAATGTTTTACGGTACTCACCCTAATCTCTTAAGAACACATGTAAAATCAAGCTAGGAACACTACTCTAATTCCTACTCAAACTATGGTTAAAAACTCGTTGAAACATATTAATTTATTCAAATAGGCCCTAGGCTACTGTAAATTAAGTAGGCCTATAAATAAAAATTTTAATCATTCATAACCTTAAAACAAAATTGATAAAATACGTATTTGGCTGCACTTCCGCAGACGCCCGGTGGAACTATCGAATGAAAATTATCGAGATGTACAATCGAATTTATCCATAATTCGTGTAAGTTATATAAAAATATCGGGTCCAACTGAAGAGATCAAATAACATCTGCCATCACTCAAACCATAGAATGGTCATGGAGGGCCAAAAAAAAGAAAGAAAACAGGACTCAAATAATCTAACATCTAGCCGAACGCATCTAGGCCTAGCTGAATACCTCTTTAAAAGAAACGTTTAAATGTCAGCAGCTGATCTATTAATGCATTTTTTTAATGCCACAAAAAGTTTATATTCCAGTACCGGTAATTGAAAAAGAGGGCCATGTTTCCTTCATAATATAGGCCTAAGATGATTTTTAAAGGTTGAATCTTTTGTTATTTAGTTTTTTGCTAAAATATTGACTGTAGGTTATGTTGAACCTAATCAAGTTTGGTGTTTATAACTTTTAATCAACTCAGTTATAATAAAATCTTTGCTAAAAACTTTTAGGCCTACTTTATTTATAAACTACCATATGATACCTACATTGAGTTACGAATAACCTATATTCATAAAAGATACAATAATTTACCGTTTGAATACGACCAATACATCGATTGACTCGTTCGATAATTTTCATTCGATAGTGTCACCGGGCGTCTGCGGAAGTGCAGCCAATAACTAGCCACTTTCCGCAATTTGAAATGGGTGTTTTCATATATGGTAGCTTAGAACCTCCCAGTAACAGTGGTAGCGTTCATGGCTGAGTTTCTGCCATTCACTATTAAGTTACACCACGTTTACTATTTAATCATTGAAAAATCAACGCTAACGCTTGAAGGTCAAAAAGTTGGGCTGAAAATCTAAGTTTAATGCTCGGAGGGTTTATGATGCTTTCTAACAACTGGTCGATATTATAGAGTAACAAGGCTGGGCTTTAAAACATAAAAAATGCCAGTAGAGTAAATAGACACAAGATTTACATCGTTAACTTCTACACCTAAGTTACTTAAAATTGGGTCTAGGGCCTACGTGTTTTCCACAATATACGCATGAAATGTTATCAAAGCTTATTACTTAAAAACAAGTTATAATTTTGTACATTAGGACTAATGTATATTTTTCTTATGCATGAGGTAAGTTATTTAAGGAATGGGGAGGGTGGAACCCAGTGTGTGGGGAGTGTCAATTGTGTCACATTAGTGTGTTAAAATTTTCACTTTTTATAATTTACATTGGTTTATAAGCAACAAATAATAAAATATATTTTGAGATTTATGGGCAAACAATTTTTTTAGCCTATCTTTGGTAAAAATTATACCTATTTTCAGATAAAAAGTAAGTTTAGGCCTATCTTGTGTTACTTGAGATTTCTCCAAGAATAAGTCGTGTACAACGTTTCATGATAGTACGTTGAGTAGTTTTCGCTTGAGAGCCTAAACGGACATTCACATTTAGTAGGGATTTTGCCAATCTGTCAAACCAGCTGATAACCCTCAAAAGCAAGTAGGCTATGGGTCAAACAATGCACTGTGTAGGTAACTCTAGCCTATTTTTATATAATGGATAAAAAATAGGGTAAACTCTTCATTTTAAAGGCGGTTTATCTTAGCTCTAAAATTTGTTGCCTCAATTTCGGGATAAGTTAGGCGCTCTCAAGTGACCCGGAACTCATAAGTTAGTTCTTGTTTGCTATGTTATTTACCACGTCCAGAGTGTCGGCTAGGCTATCTCAAAGTTACCACGATCAAGTTAAGCCTAGTTCAATAATAGGACTTACCTGCTGCTGCTAGACATGCTCCTGGATACACCCAGCAAATAAGCTGAAGTCCTGGACGAACACTCAGACTTTTAGAAAACACCGAACGACTTAACCACTCAAGTTCAAAGTTAGCGTCGTTAGCGAAAGAGAAAGGCTACAAAAAAATGGCGACGGCAGCGGTGAGCGGTGAAGAAGTGAGGGAACCAACAAACGAACTCAAGGCCAACAACAACCGAATTCAAAAGACCAACTTTCAAGAGATAAACTTAGGCCACAGAGGCTGGAATAAATAATAGAACAATATTAGGGTGCACGAAAAATACGCAAATTCTGTATTACAAAATTACAAATAAAGAGATTTATAATATTTGTGTTCATATATTTGACCATTATTCCAGACATCAATAGTGTCAAAATAGACACTGTGTTAGGAAAGGAAAGTAAATAAAATAATTAATTATATTATTACATCTCATGATCTCAACATCTCAACGGATCTCAAAAAGTTTTCACAGACGAGTATTGAGTAAGTCAAATCTCTATTACTTTTCAATTCGCCTCTGATGTTTAATTCCTCATTCATAAAATTCAAAGGAATTTCAACAGATGATGGTCAACCAGTACTTATATATTTTTCAACATGTTTTTGAAAAGATTTTAAAACGTTCTATCAAGTGCTTTCAAAAAGTTTACAAAATATTTTTAAAAACATAGTCAAGTTTTGATTTAAGCAGAAATTTAAGCAAAAAATGTCTTTAAAATTTTTTTAAAACACAAAAAAAATTATTAGAAATAATAAATTATTATTAATAACACAAAAATGTTTTTAAAAATTTTTTGAAAAGTTTTCATTGTCAAAATGTTTTAATATTTAAAATATTTGCAAATAGTTTTTAAAAACATTTTAACAGCATTGTTTTAACTGTTTGATGGGAAGAAATTATTGAACACTTTTCAAAAAGTTTTCTGAATGTTTTTAAATACTACTTAGTTTAAAAAGTTTTTAAAAGCTTTGTCAATATTTTTAAAAAGTTTTCCTTGCTACTTGGGAGGTTCCTGCAATGGCAAGATAACAGTTTTCTAATCTGTTCAAAATGTTGACCTCTTGCTCTTTGGAGTTCCGACTCTTCGAGGCAGATTCCAGTTCCGCTTTCATCCTCTCCATGTTGGCTCTATGTTTCTCTTCTATTGCAGCTACGATTTCATCTCGCTCTTGCACTAATTGTTCCCATTGTTCCTCTGAAACAATTATGAGATTTTTTCAGATCTAAAGTCAATTTATTTTTCTCAAGAACTTTTACATGGTTTTTATCCTACACAATTTAACATGACTAGTCTGTTGCTCGAAATCAAGCAATTTATTTTGATACAATAAAAAGTAACATTTAGTTCTAAATCAACGATATCCGACCAATCCAATATTATGAACATCAGTAATCATAAAGAACTACACGTATTTACAGCTGTACATTAACAGATGTTTAAAATGTTCAACCCAAACCCAATGATATTATAATGGATAATTTTCAAATAATCTCTGTATAGTGCTATGTCCGATTTTCTTTAATTTTTGGCGGAAATAACTACAGACCAAGCCCTATCTAACGACACCAAAAACTTGAATATCGGTTGAAAATTGTAGGAGGAGTTCTCAACACAAAAAAACCTTAGCGTATTAAATAAGTATAGATTTGTAATTTTTTTGCAGCTATCCTTATTTTGCCAGAAACTGTTACTGTACTATGAATATAAAGTACCATATAACAATTATATACTTGAATATAGATGAATTCCATTTATCCATGAAATGTGGGAAAGAAACTCAAAATTACTATTCTCAAAAACAACCAATGCCTTATCTTTTACATTAATCCACCTCACATCTAATCTAATCTCAAAGAATTAGCGATCTTCTAATACATTTATCTAAATTGTGAACAAACATTTGTATAGTCAACTATCTTATTGATAACATGTAGGATTGTCAATAAGGAAAACGTAGCTGACCTAACTTCAGCCACAACAATCTGCCTTTTAGTGAAAATTAGAAAATTTAGATCTGACTCCTACTTGTAAAATTCCCTATTTTTTACTCTATTCCTAAATATTTCGCGATCAATTTTATGATACTGTACTATTGAGAAAAAAGAATTTATTCCTTTCGCTGGGGTTTATACACTGAAACAATGAGACACACTGGCGCAATTAAACAACCCAGATTATGACTGAATAACCAGCACATTTGTTATGTTGAACAAAAATACAATTTTTGGATAAATGATTTCTTATGAGGGCTCATTATAAAAAAAAAACATAATTAGAGATCATAATCGTCTAATTGTATTTAGCTGAAGAGCTAATGATGAGAAATAATTGAGGACATAAAAGTACTGTAACAGAAAGACCACAAGGTTTCTTTATGTTACTTTCAATGCTATACAAGTAAGATGGTCATCTACAAACTAAAGAACGTTTGGGCTTTCTATTTATGACATCAGTCTGAGTCGAGTTTTGTTATTGTGTATTCACACGTTATTACTTCTAAGATTTCAAATGGCACCCTTGTAACTCCTATCACCTTTTAGACTTTTAAGGGTTTCATCAATCTGTAACTAACTTGACTGTCTCTCTCTATACTTGTCCATAAATCCCTCTGGAGTAAATTCTTATGATTTCAAAACAATTGCCACGTCACACCTCACATTTTGCAAAAGTAAGTGCCACCATTTTGAAATGTTACTCAACAGGAAAAAGATGTTGTCACCCAACACCGAGACTCGGCTCAGTCTGACGTCGATGAGAGAAAGGGCAAATGTTCTTGACTTTCTAGACGACCCTCGTCATATGGAGACCTTCCACTTGCATTAAAACCTAATATGAGGTTTAAAAAATAAGTTGATGTAAAGCATGTCAAGGTGAGATGAAGTGGTGTGTTACCGTACCGAGCTGGCGGCGGTGGTTGTTGTGCAGGGCCTCCTCTCTCTCCGCCGCCTCCCTCTTGAGCTGCTCCTTCACCAGCTCTAGAGTCGCTCGCGTGGAGCTCAGCTGGTTCTGCCAGCCTTGCTCGCAACTCTGCAGCCGACGCTCGCTCTCCTCCGCCAGCCGCTCTGTGGAGAACATGAGAAAGAGAGATTAAAGTTTGATACCGATGAGGTAAAAGAGACTATGACCACTGTCCTGTCTAGTATGTTGTTGTTGTTATTGTTGGATAAGGAGACCCCGGCCGAACCGTTGAGCACGTCTGCCTCTGATGGGCATTTTGCGCAAGCCCCCGGAAGGATGGGATATTGAAGGAAGAGAAAGGGTGAGGCACGGGACAGACTGTCCACTCACGTTCCAGCTAGGGGTTTCTATGCCCGTCGCACTCCTCTCCCCCTGCTGTCTTGAACATATGTTCTAGCTAGGGGTTTCCATGCCCATAGCATTTCTACTCACCCCCTGCCGTCTACATATATTCCAGCTAGGGATTAACCATGCAGTTCGCATTAACCCCCCGCTGTCTTGAACATGAATGGGGTTTGAAGGAAGGGAAATTGTCATAGTGGACAGCCAAAAGACTTACCACAGTGTTATGACAACTTCGTTTGCTGTACCCAATGTCAACTTCGCAACTAGTATAAACCACTTTTCAAGTTGTCCTGAGAACCTGTCTAGTATGTTGAATGTACATGGAAAAAGACAAAAAAACTAATATATTTTTTAAAGTTAAAAACTAATTTGTTCAAAATTTGGGAAAGTTCAAGATTAACATAACAGTAAATGGCGTAGTTAATCCATCCCATGTCTTTTTAATTTTTCACTAAATGTCCAATTTATTTTAAGGAAATCTTCGTTTAAATTGATAAACTTAGTTTTTTAAATTTTTTTCGTCCAATTTAATTCACAAACACTTGTTAGGCCCATAATATCTACACGACTCCCTTTTTTTATATGTACAGAGCGAATGAAAAGTCACTGATTATTTTATTTTTGTTATTGCATGGAGACTATACATGTGAAATAGATAAACAAAATAGCAAACAAGAAGTAATTAAATACTATTAATGATGGGTAGGTTTTGTTAAAACATTAAGCAACAACCAAAGATGGTACTAGATTAGCAAAATATTGATGGAAATATTCGTATTTGGGAGATTGGGTGAATGATTATGGAGATCATAAAATGGTTCATCACTTCATCATAGGTAATCATTTGATACTCTCCATTTTCATTCAAATTGCAAAACTGATTTTTAAACATCGTAGATCAACAAAATTTTCTAACATAAACTAAAATAAAAATTTTGCATCAATTGCATATAATTAATCTACCAACGCCAGTTATTATAGATGAGAGTGGGGATGAGCCAGTTATTATTAGGGGAGAGTGGTTTAAAACCGGGTGGCTAAGCTTTAGTGACTTGTGGATGCCATGTTATTATATAGAAAATTTTTTTTAAATGGCTCAGTTAACCTAGTTGCTTTTAAATTGCTTCTTTAAAAAAATTGATAAGTGTTATAGTTTTTTCTGTGATTTTCTTTGTAAAAAAAGTGCAAGTCCCCGGTTTCATACCACTAGTCAAGTAAAACATCGGTTAAAAAGTCGGGTAAAACATAAGGTTAATCGGGTGCACATGTTAAGTATATGGGAAATAGAAAAAACCCAATTTTTAATAAGATTTTATTACTAAATACACACAATTAAGTTAAATAGTATCAAAGAACGAATATTCTGTTAATGTATGAGCGAAAATTCAGATTTCAAATATTTAGGTCATATAACATTTATAGTTAGCATCCGATTTTACCCCGTGCTCATATCCGGTTTCACCCCACTGGTAGTAAGAAAGAAAAACTTAACGTATTCAGAGTGTTTAAAACTATTTTGAGATACCGCTTATATTAATTTAAGAAATGTGTTCTAGCTGCAAAAAGAGCCTACAATAGCAACTTTATACAAAGATCAAATAATAAAGTCAGAGCTGCTTGGCATGTAGTTAAATCAGAATCGGGACAAACAATCACTCACAAGAAAATTACTTCTATCAGGAACATCAACACAAAACTCTCAGACCCCCATAAGATTTCTTCTTTTTTCAACAATTTCTTCACAAATACCTGTAATCGTCTACAGTTAAATGTTGATTCAAAAAATGCAAGACAATTTCTAAACAATATAAATTCACCCTCTTTCAAGTTATCCATGTTTAAAAATACTACATCTGCAGAAGTGCAGGACATTTTCAGTGAACTTAAATCATCCAAAACTGCTGGTTGGGATGATATCCCTTCTTTCATTTTAAAAGAATGTTCTGACAGTTTATCTCAGCCACTATCTTTCTTAATTAATCTGTCCATTCAAAAAGGTACATTTCCGGAGGTTTTAAAATTCAGTGTCATCAATCCTATTTTCAAGACCGGTGATCCTGAAGAGGTAGAAAACTATCGCCCCATTTCAATACTGCCCTCTTTTTCAAAACTTTTTGAAAAGATTGTCCTAAAACGCCTTGCAGCTCATTTTGAAAATAATAATATTTTTTATAACGGTCAATTTGGTTTCAGGAAGAAAAGAGATACAACCAAGGCTATATTTGAATTTGTTTCAGAGGTTGTAGAAGCAATCGATAGATCACAATATGCTGTTGGGATTTTCTGTGACATGTCAAAAGCATTTGACTGTGTCAGCCATGAGTTACTCATTGATAAATTGCAGTTTTATGGAGTGGAGGGGACAGCACTTCAATGGATAAAGTCCTACTTATCCAACCGTATGCAGTCTGTTAAAATTAATAACAGTGCACACACCACTTATACCCTGGTCACTGATGGAGTCCCCCAGGGTTCAATTTTAGGCCCCTTTCTATACTTGGTATTTGCCAATGATCTTCCTTTTGCAGTAAATCATCTTAAGCTTCTAACATATGCTGATGACACATCATGCATTATCACTCATAAGAGCCATTTAGAGCTAACACAACAACTGACTGCTGATCTTCAAGTAATGAATTTATGGTTCAAATGTAATGGCCTTCTTCTTAATAACAGTAAAACATTTGCTATAAATTTTCATTCCAATTACTCCAACACAAAACATTCAAATGATTCTTATTTGAACAGTGTAGTTAAGACATCTCAAAATGGCAAATTTCTTGGTCTACAGTTGGATTCTACATTAAAATGGAACCTCCACACAGCTCATCTCATAAAAGTTTTAAATAAAGGCCACTTTACTCTCCGCACTCTTTCTAGAACTGTAGATTTTGCAACTCTAAAGATGGTTTATTATGCATACATCTTCTCACACTTAACCTATGGTATAATTTTTTGGGGCAACTCACAGTCCAGTGATTCTGTTTTCAAGATCCAAAAAAGTATAATACTGTTGTGTCTTGAATTGATTGAATTAATGAAATAAATCATTTTAGTTTATAAACTGGTAAAATCTTTATTCTGAACAAAAGTAAACATAGATAAAAACAACAACACAAACAAAATAATAGAAACAAAACATGTGTTAATAGTCATATGGATATAATATTCTCCCCCCTCTTAGAAAATGTCCAGTTGGAGATCATCTTTACTTGAACTAAAAAACCACATAATCTCTTAAGGATTCTGGAGGCTGTCGTTGACGAACCGACCGACGAAGAACCATCTCAGGAGGTGGCTGTATTGGAGGCCCTCGTGGTTCAAGAACAGGCGGAGGAATTGTTTGAGATGGTCGATAACTTATAGGTAGAAGGGTAGGTGGTACCTGCAGTGGCTGCCTAGCCTCTGGGACGACAGCGGCAGATCCATGTTTCTGAAAATCTTGGGTGGCACTTGGTGTTTGAGGTGGTTCACCAAGGACTACCTCAGTCTTCTTAAGCTGGTTGGCATGGCGTTTTAAATTATAGCCATTTTCCAGTCGGACCTGGTAATGTACTCTACCAAAGACTCGAACAATCTTTCCCAACTTCCATGATTCTCTATTATTCGAATACCAGCGTGCCAATACTGTTTCACCAACGTTGAATGTACGAGATAGAGGTATGTTAAATGATACATGTTTCTTTGGTTCTGGTGAAGGCGGCTTAAATGCATCCAGTTGGCAGCGAATGTTCCTATTCAGATACATCTCGGCAGGTGTTTTGCCATTTTGGAGTGGCGTTGCTCTGTATCTGAACATTATGTCTCGAACCTTATGGTGAAGAGAACCGGAATGTGTCATCCGGCTTAATTTCGATTTTAGAGTTTGAATGTAACGCTCAGCTAGGCCATTGGTTGCCGGATGGCCTGGTGCTGAAAATTTTTGAACAATACCATTATTCAGGCAAAAATTTTTGAAAGTTTCACTTTGAAAGATTGAGGCATTATCTGAAACCACAATTTCAGGAAATCCATGAATACAGAAAATGTCTAAAAGCAACTCAATGGTGGTAGCAGTTGTTGGAGCATCTCTGACAATTCGAACCTCTGCCCATTTTGATTTTGCGTCAACTAAAACTAGGAAATGATGATTAAGGAATGGTCCGGCGTAATCAATGTGCACACGTTCAAAGTTATTTCGAGGCTCATCCCATTGATGAAGTGGAACTTTCGCTGGACTTTTCTGAACCAAAGCACACTCTCGGCAAGCTCTAACCATTTGTTCAATGTCCTTGTCAATGTTGGTCCAGTAACAATGTCTTCGCGCCAACTGTTTCATCTTCACAATACCTACATGAGTGCGATGAAGCTCTTGCAGCACTCTTTGTTGCAAGGATGCTGGTATGCACACTCGGTTGTTTTTTAAAATAATCCCTTTAGAAGTGCTAAACTGAGGGTCACGGATTTTCCCTGTGATCAAATCTTGCAATAAGTTTGATAGATGACAATCTTTCCTTGTTTCTTCTGCAATTGTAGAACTAGTGATTGAATCTGTAGAAATATTGCTGATTGTCTGATCTTCTAATGTCTCAACTTCAAGGCTCAGAGTTGACTCTACCGAGGCATCAGATTTAAATTCACCACAAGTAGCTCGAGAGATGCAGTCAACGTGGGCATGATGTTCAGCCTTTCGATGATCCACTTTATAATCAAATTCCTGGAGGAACGTAGCATATCTAAGGAGTCGAGCTGAAGTGAAAGATGGAAGGTTGGAGTCGGGGTGAAAAATTCTCGTTAGAGGTTGATTGTCTGTAATCAAAGTGAAGGGTCGGCCATATAGGTACATGTGCAGCCTCGAAACACAAAAAACTATTGCCAGAGCTTCTCTATCCAGTTGTGAATAATTTCTTTCAGCATGGGTCAAAGACCGTGAAATAAATGTGACAGGCTTTTCAGCATTATCGACTATGTGCGAGAGAACCCCAGCTATGCCTGTGGGACTAGCGTCACAAGCTAATGTAACTGGAAGAGATGGGTCAAACGGCATGAGAACTCTATCGCTCATTATCTCATCTTTAAGTTGTTGGAAAGCTTTGCGACACTTCACTGACCAAATCCATTCACTATCTTTGTGGAGTAATTGACGCAGGGGGTATGCAATTGTAGATAGGTTAGGAATAAACCTTGAATAGTAGGTGACCATTCCAAGGAAACGATGGAGCTCATCTGGGTTAGTAGGTTCAGGAAGCTTGAGAATAGCTTCAACTTTCCCAGGAGACTTCGATATCTTGTTATGACTCACACTATAGCCCAAATACTGAACTTCGGTCTTGAAGAAAACACATTTTGACTTATTCAAATGCAAATCATATTTCTTGAGTCGCTCAAGACAAGCAATTAGTCGACGTTTGCATTCATCGAAATTTGGACCATGGACAATAATGTCGTCAAAGTAAGACATGACCCCCTCTAGATTAGATAAGATTTGATCTAGAATCCTGTTGAATTCACTGGGCGCTGTCTTGATACCAAATGATAACCTGTTGACGAGGTAAGTACCACGGTGTGTAGACATTGTTTGAATAGCTTTACTTTGATCACATACATTTATATGTAAGTAAGCCTTAAAAATATCTAGATGACAGAAATAAGCCGAGTTCCGGAGATTGTTGAGGATGTCATCAACTTTCCTGATCGGATAATGTGCCGATTTGAGTTGTTTGTTTACAGCAACTTTGTAATCAACGCATAAGCGTAAAGAGCCATCTGGCTTAGGTATTATAACGAGCGGTGAACCCCAGTCGCTAGTTTCAACTTTTGAAATGATACCCGACCTTTCAAGATTATCAAGCTCGGCATTTACTTTGTCCAATAAGGCATACGGGACTGGGCGTTCCTTGATGAAAACCGGTTTAGAGTTAGGACGGAGATCGAGAGAGCATGTAAAACCTGGTACACATCCAATCGTAGGTTGGAATATGTCATCGAATTGGTGTAATATATCTGAGACAATATCCACTGAATTGATATTAATTGAACTTGGCTTATGGTCTATATCCTCAAGGCTGATCTTAAGATGTCGAATCCATGTCCTACCTAAAAGTGGGGAATACTGAGATGGAACAACAAATAAGAGTTCCCTTGACTTTGATCCCTTGTATTCAACGGTGACCTCAACAACTCCTAAAGGCCTGAAAACGCCTGATGTGTACGAACGGAACTGAACGTGAGTCGGTTTAAGGTGGATATGATTCATATTCAATTTATTGAAATCATGTTCAGGAAGGAGCGTGAGCCCTGCACCAGAGTCTACTTCGAAGGTTTGTGGTTGACCTTCAAGCAGGACGTCAACAAAATATTTCTCAGAATCAGAAGGGCTGCACTTTTCAAAAATATCTATGGTTTTATTGATAGAATGCAAATCTGCAAGAGAGGTAATTTCAATGAAATTCGTTGTTTGAGATTGTAAATCGTGGTTCGACGATGATTGTTTTAATAGAGTTGTGATGCATACAGAGGCTACGTGACCAGATTTCCCGCAAGAGGTGCAGTGGAGTTTAGAAGGCTCCGTATAACAACTCCTACTTGTATGATTTGAAACCCCACAACGGAGACATCTGTTGTCAATACCTAATTGCTGGAAGTTTACTCTAGTACCTGACCTTGAACGATAATTCTGGTAACTTTGAGTTTGGCCAGGAGGTTTATTTGATGATGAATTTGAGCGATTATTGGATGAACGAGCAGATGAGCGAAGCCTGTGGTGAATTTTATCCACACTTCCATCATCTAATGACGTAGAAAAGGTATTTTCTGCGGCACTTACGGATGAAGAACGGTTTGAAAACGCGCGGCTGTCATTTTTGTTTGCTTCGAGAGATAGTGCTCTATCGAGGATTTCTTCGAATGTGACTTTTGTGGATTGCAAAAGCTTTTCCCGTATCGAATCGTCCCGAAGTCCACGGATAAACTGAGCTCGTAGAAATACATCAGCAATACTGGATTTACAGGTTTCTACTGGACACACGTACTGGCAATCGATTAAATCGCGGCGCAAATCAGCCACATAGTCCGCAATTGATTGAGTTTCTTTCTGGTACATAGACAAAAACCTATGCTGAGCAACCAAAACATTTTGTTTAGGACACAAGTGCTTTTCAAAAATGTCTAGTAGCTCACTGTAAGTCTTGTCAGTAGGAACACTGGGTGCTACTAGTGATGCAATCAGTTGATAGTATGTTGAACCAATAGAATTTAATAACATTTGGGCACAAAGTCTTTTGTCTTCAAACATGCCCTTTAATACTAAATAGTTTTCAAATCTAGCCCTATACATTTTAAAATTTTCCTTAGAAGAATCAAATTGTTCAAAGACAGGAATGAAAGCTCGGTGGGTATTTAGTTGAGCTGTTGGAACTAATTTGTTTGATATTGTATCTATCAAAACCTTTTGTTGATCATTAAAAGCTTGTAGTAAGGCTTGAAATTGTGTGGCATCCATTGTTTAAGTAAATAAAATCGAAAATCAAAGGAAAATTTTAAAAAGTTAGTACTGTGAGAGCAAAATTTCTTACAACAATTCAATAAGAAAGGAAGTTTCTCCTGGACTTACTGTAGTATAAAATTGAAACATAGATAATCAGTCATTCTTTCTCTTCGTCGCCACAATTTGTTGTGTCTTGAATTGATTGAATTAATGAAATAAATCATTTTAGTTTATAAACTGGTAAAATCTTTATTCTGAACAAAAGTAAACATAGATAAAAACAACAACACAAACAAAATAATAGAAACAAAACATGTGTTAATAGTCATATGGATATAATAAATACGCACAATGATGCACGTAAACCATATTACCCCAAGCAGACCCCTGTTTAGAAAATCGAATATCTTACCATTGCCTTGCATATACATCCTATATACTCTCCTGTTTGTGAAAAATAATCTGCATAAATTCATTTCAGTCAAATCTCACCACAACTACCCAACAAGAAACAACCAACTTCAATATCCACTCCATAAGTCATCTGCCTTAGAGAGATCTCCGTCATACCAGGGTATTCGTCTTTATAATAAACTTCCTTCTGAAGTAAAAGATTTCTCTGAAGTAAAGTTTAAAAGAACCCTCACTAAATACCTAGCTAACAATATGTTTTACAGTGTTGATGAGTTTCTCAGTGCTGACATGGGAAATATACTTAAAACAACAACTCTAATAGTTTAAACTTCCTTGTTTATCAGAATAAGTTGTCTTGTCAGCAATGATTGTTAGATTTAAGCAACTGACTTGTCACCTACCATTAAGGTATTACCTTTGTATATGGTGTACTCTGTGACTGAATAAATGAAATGAAAAAAAAAAAATTAATGTAAAGATAAAGACATAACTACACAATAGTGTAGTCCCCTTCACTGAAACTCATGTAGTTTTTCCATAGTAGGCGATCAAAGTGTCCGTAACATTGGGAAGCAAAATAACAAAAACAAAGAAATGCTCTTCACATAGTTCTTTTCAGAGACTAGTGGCGTGGTTTATGCCACTTCCCCTCTCCAACTACATGTTAGTTTCGGTATCCACCGCCAGGTACCAGCACTTACTGGGTCAAAACCTGACCACCTGGTTTGCACCCGACCACCCGGTTTTACCCACCTCTCCCCTACCTGATGTTTCAACAAAACCTAACCATTATTAATGGTATTAAATTATCTCTCTTTTGCATATTGTTTATCTAAGTAACATGTGTATGGTGTCCATGAAATAACAAAAATAAAATCACCAGTGACTTTTCAATCACCCTGTATATATATAAAAGAAGGTTGTGTTAAGTACACTAATTATAACTCAAGAGCGGTTGAACCGATTTGGCTGAAAATTGGTGGGGATTTAGCTTAGAACCAGGAAGAACATATAGGATATTTTTTATCCAGATTCTTCCTTAGGGCTCTGCCCCACGTGTCTTTACAGTTACCATGCAAATCTTAAGGAAGGTATTGGAACATATGATTACATTTAGGAATAATGTAAATATAAATACTCCCCGTCGCAGCAAACCTGCGTACTCAGCGAATTTCCAAATTAGTAATATTAATTTTGACCACATAAAACTGTAAACCAAATAAAATCACATGCTCATAAATGGGGAAATAAATGGCTATTCTCCTTATGATAAATATAGGGAGAGTATGCAGGTATGCTGCCATGGGTAACACTAAAAGTAGATTTTTATCATAACAAAATTTATTTTGACCATATGAAGCCATTTACTAAGTTTCATCAATATCTGTCCATAAATAAAGGAGTTTGACTATTCTCCATATGATTAACATGGGAAAAGAGTATGCAGGTTTGCTGTCATTATAAGAACAAAAAACCAAGAGTTTTTTTACATAAATGGTTGAATCTCATCCAAATGAAGCTAAATACCAAGTTTCATCCAAAAATATTGGTTAATAAGTGAAATATTAACACATCCTTATTCTCCATAAGATTAACATTGGAGCCCCAAAAGACAATGTACTGTCTTTAGACTTTGTAATATCTCGGTAACCAATGGAGATAGAGCAAAGCTTCAAAATACTAAATTGTGTGTTTTTTTGAGCTAAATCCAATGGTCAAAATAAAAATTTTAAATTTTTTAAATTTACATATGAAAAATGCAAAAAACCCATTTTTGGGGTACAAAACCCCCCAAAACTACCCCTTCCGGTAGGTCGATATGTCTGGTTTACGAACTCATCCGAATAAATGTAGGATTACACATCTCTACCAAATTTGGTGTCGATCGGACCATTTTTACGAGAGTTATCGTGTCTAGGGACACATATATATATATATACATATATAAATATATAAATATATACATATATATATATATATATATATATATATATATATATATATATATATATATATATATATATATATATATAAATTTTAATGACTATTATTTTTGGTCTCTGGGCACCTCAAAACGAAAAAGTAACATGGTCCCGGGCTTAGGTCTTACCATGAGACCTACGGTAATAGCTTATTCCCTATGGGAAATTCGCTAAAACAGCTGTTCTCAATTAAAAAATCTAGGAAAGATTGATAATAAAAACTAGAGAATATTACAGACTTGCGGCGAGTGAGCGTAGCGAACAAGCTCACATGACGGGCAAAAAATTCCTAAGGTTCGTATTGCAAAGCATGCCAGGTAAGCTAGTTTTTAATAAAGTCTTACAGTACATGAAAGATTGGTTAGAATTGTTGAATTGCAATAATAACAATGTAAATGTTTTTATGTATTTGTCACAACAAACACTACGTGAAACCCTGAATGTGAATGTCGAAGGCCTGACCCTGATGTGGTCTGAAGGTTGTTGCTTGTCACCATCATAAAATATGGAAGGCCTAATTTGCGACATTAAAAATTCTCATAGCAAAAATGCAATGTGAAAAGACATACATTTCCTCAGTTGCTTGGTTATAAATTTGGTTCATAATTTGTTATGAATTCAAGAAATGTAAAATTAGTACATTGTACCTTTTTCTCTCTCGTGCTCCTTTTGTAATTTTTCTATTTTGTCTTGATACGATATATCTATCCTATCTAATTTTCTTCTAAGGTCAAAAACATCACGATCAGCATTGGTTCGGATATTCTCGATTTTGGTTTTGTGCTCTTCTTCACTATCAACATGTTTTTGCTTTAATGTTTCAATCTGCAACATAAAGTAGGTCCGACATCAATAGAAGCATAAACATAAAACCTGGTCAGATAGTGCCATAAAGGTGGATTTTTTCTTTATATCTGGAGATAGAAGCTCTGCCTTGTTTGCTGAATGATATCAAAAGTATCTGAAGTTAGATCATAAACAGCATTTAATGTTTTGTGAAACACTCACTTACCTTAAAATTTTTTAAAACTACAGCGAAAAAATACTATGCTGCGTCTAGGCGTGCCCGAATGGGATGTCTAATATGACGCGGGTGACAACATTTGCATTTCCTAAATTTGCCCCAAGAGGGCAGTACAATACCAAGCCCCCTCGAATTCCCTACTTGTTTCTGAGCTCCATTTTATCACCACTCAACTGAAGTGTAGAAGAGAAGGATGTCTTCCACTACTAACATAGCCTTCCTAATGATAAGACTTATGTGTAGCATGCACACTCCCTCCATAAATATATAAACTTTGACCACTTCTTCCCTGTAGTAATGGCAAGTTTAACAGTTTTATTGCAATATGATATGACACTCAAGAGCAGTGATTATGTACAGCTACTGATTTTGGTGAAGAGACAATACTAATCTTAATTTTTACCTCTTTTTGTAACTCCTTCAACTGATGTTCCCACTGTTCTTTTGCTTTTTCAAGTTCTGCTTCTTTTTCAAGTCTTGCCGATTGTAACACTGTTCGCTTTTCTTCTCTGTTTATTTGATCCAACTCAACCCTCAGTCTTATGGTTTCTTTTCTCAGCTTTTCTTCCCACTGTAAAATAAATGGGGTAAAGTTAACTCAAGGTTTTAAAAATCAAGAATACATTGTAAAATACTACCAACCAAATACTCAAAACAATCCAACCAAAACAATATTTCTTAGCTCCAATAAGTATAGTATTTTAGAAAATATCTGTTCTGGTTCCTAGAGAAGTGCAATATCTTCTCAGACATATCATACTGTAATAGCAAAACTCGACATTAGAATGATATCAGTCTAATTAGGGTTTGTTCTATCAAGCCCAAAGATGAAAGAGAAAACATTGTTTATATTTTATCTCACTTTTGTTACTTTTTATTTTTTCATCCTTATCACTTTTATTATTTTTCAATCAAATAAGTATTTTATAAAGGAGGGAAGCATTTTGGCCATCTTATAATTATGTAAAGTTACTATTTTAAACTTACTCGTACAACTTACGTACCTGATTATTTAGTTCAGTCTTCTGTTGCTCCAGTCTGAACCTCATTTTCCTTTCCTTTTCATCTATTTCTCTATTGTGAATAGCCTACAAAGCAAACATTTATTAAATTAAAACTTTATCTGAATAATTTTGTGCACAAGATGGTGTTATAATAAACTTTCATGTATAGAGGTATTATTATGATTTGAGTAAAATAATGTAGTAATTAAAATAACCACATTATTTTATGAATATTTTGTATCAAAGGACTCAATCATAAATTATGCCAATATTTATGTCCATATGTTATGTATATAAATTTTAATAGGAGATTTTCTCATCGGGTTGGGACTATACCACTGGTGTGTTGTCATGCACAAGACCAAACAAGCAACAAGGGTGAAATTGGGCCAGGGGCGGATTAAAGGGGGGGGGCGGGGGGGGCGTCCGCCCCCCCCCGTCCGCTGCAAAGATTGGAATACTGTTTTGGCTATCAAGTTATCAAAAGCTATAATAAGTGTATGATTATAGTTTTAGTAATTGTAATATTGTTAGAGATAAATTATGACAAAATAAGGATTAAAACTAAGTATGTACAAAATAAAGGTGATACCTATAAAATAAAAATAAATTGTTTCCGAGCGCCGCTCCGTCGGCGGGCACCTCACCGCGCTTTTACTGATTACGCCTCACGCCTGCTGCTGCGGCACTGCAAATCGCAATAACTTGAGGGTGCCGAGGACCTTCACAGGCGTCTATTTCCCCCGTTGTCATTTTGTGGGTGGACAAATTCGGAGGAGGATTGGTCGTAGCACCGACAGTGTTACCAACTCCGAAAATACCACGCACGGCCATCACGGACAATGCTGAACATCTTAGGACCGTGTTTACTATTAAGAGAGACGCAGACAAAAGAATGATACCAAAGAACGTTATTATTATTAAATTTTAATTTTTAATTAGAACAGTTAGTGGATTTGTTGTGTTTTAAAATGAAAATTTAAAACTGATCCGTTATGTGCTTCCGCGATAACACATGATGTAATAGGCCTATAGAATTTAGAGGAGGAATATTTTCAGAACAACCGTAAAACAAATACATTTAAAATTAATTCTTCAGATTTCTAATAATAATACTTTTTGTTGTGTTAACACGATAAAATTATTAATATTAGAAATCTGAAAAAATAATTTAAAACGTATTTGTTTTAAGGCTGTTCTGAAAATATTCCTCCTCTAAATTCTATAGGCCTATTACATCATGTGCTATCGCGGAAGCACATAACGGATCAGTTTTAAACTTTCATTTTAAAACATAACAAATCCACTAACTGTTCTAATTAAAATAATTAAATATTAAAATGCATTAATAATAACGACCTTCCGGTATCATTCTTTTGTCTGCGTCTCTCTTAATTAATAGTATTACATCATGAGTAAACACGGTCCTCAGATGTTCAGCACTGACCGTGATGCCTATGCGTCACGAATGTCGTCTGAATGGATTGGCGATGTTGTACATCCATCGGGACATCGACGTGGACGAGGAAAATGTAATCAACAAATTTGCCATGATGAACGAAACTAAAAAGCATAATTTGTTATTATAATAATGTTTCTGTACTCAAGGTGTTTAGTTGTTGTTTTTTACGTTTTAATTGGAATATTTCTGTACCCAATTACTTTAGTTCATCTTAATTTTCTTCTTATTTGAAATGTGTTTTATCTTTTGTAACAATACTTATTGTTAAATTCAAAATTTAGTTAATTTAAAATAAAGAAGTTTAGGATCACCACTTTGGTTGTTCTATGTAACCTATGTGCCTTTTAATAGCGAGAATTTTGTGAGAATCCAATCCTAACCTAAAACTAATTACCATAGGAGTGTCTGTAGCGATGTATATCTGTTTATTATATCATTTTATATAAACATCTATGGGTAGATTTTGTTTATGATTTGTATACACTACAGTCAGTAAGTTGGTAGTCAGTGTAGGCCTAAACTTAATAGCCTATTTTCAATGTTACTATGACAAAAGTTGTGATTAAAACCAACGAGCAAGGGTATAGCGGTCGACGCGGTCAATCCGGTATTGCAGCTTAAACAATAAAATTAAATTTAATTAATATGGTATATGATAGGAAATAAACAATTATTTTTAACATGTTTTAAAACATGTTTAAAATACCTCCCCACCCAACAATTCTTATTCATTCAACACCTTTCTTATCCACGGCAAAAAAGAAGGCCTATATTTTCGAAACCGCCCCCCCCAAAATCACATCCTTAATCCGCCCCTGAATTGGGCAAGAGTGTTTGGGAATGTATAGGGTGCCCGCCCACTCAGATTCAGCTGCCAGTTGGTCACAACTAATTGGAAACAACCATTAAGATATTAAAAATTATCACACACTGGAAAAAGCTTCGTATAAACAATTTTTTGCCTGAAAAGAACATTTAGTTGTTACAGAACTTTCAATTTTATGAAATGTCTTTAACATATGTCAAAAACAGGATCAGGTCCAAAACCTTTAGCCTTGAGGGACACCTTGATCATTTTAACCACAAGAAGAAAGGAATTTGAGGTAATTTGTGTTCATATAGAGTTAAACGATTATTGATTTATAATTGCTAACTTCCTGTTTCTTTTGTGGTTTCTGTTATTTTTTTTACGTTTTCTTTTATTGCTGTACATTGCTGTTCTGACTACTCATACAGTGTATTTAAAGCAGTTTTATTTAAGTTATATATTATAAGATGTGCCGTGCTCATGAAGATACACTGAGTAAACTCTTACTCACTCTCAGGCTTTGCCTGAGGTATATTATTGGTGAATACAGTACCTTGTTCTTGACGTATAATTATTGTGGAAATAGATCAAGTTCTTTTTTCTTTCAGATACAGATGTAACCTCAAATACAATTTTTTTAATCATTGCCGGTATATTAGGTTACTGTACCTGCATAGTTGTGAGAGCAGCCTTTTCCTTTTCCAGGAACTCTTTTAGTTTCTTCACTTCCTCGTGCAGAACCTTCTCACTGACCTGCAGTTCCTCCTTGGCTCTCTCCGCAAACCTCAGCGCTCTTTGCTGCTCCAGATTGAGTCCTCGAAGCTGCGTCGCCTCTACCTCAAACTGCCTTAGCCTCTCTACCTGGCGGGAGCAGAAGAAGCAAAACACTTTTGTTATTTTTTATTTTAACACAAAAATCACAACAAGTCAAGACAAAATATTCAAGACGATGCAAGAGCGATATTCTTAGCAAGAGGTGATTGGTAGAGCCAACATAATTTTTACTGCGCTCATTAACATTCTCAAGTAAATATTTTCCACGAATTACAGAGCAACAAAAATAGTTGGAACTAATCTACTAATTTAAACTTTAACAAACAAGTTTACAAAAAATTATGAATCTGTTAAAAAAAAAAACTTGATTTGCTTTGGGTGTTTGGGGACTATTGATCGATCTATATAGCATTCTAATCACAAATAATCTAGTGAAATTAATTTTAGGGTAAAAAAAATACCCCCGTCGCAGCAGACCTGCGTACTCAGCGAATTTCCAATGGAATTTTGGTATATTTTCTATTTCCCCATAAAATCCATGGGGATGAGAGTATGTAGGTTATTTGCCGCCATAATATTGGTTTAGTTGGTAAATATAAGTTAAATCCTACCTAGTGATTGTACATACCAAATTTTATAAGGTTATGGTGTTCTGTTTATTTTCTCCATAAACCCCATGGGGGTGAGTATGTTAGGTTTGCCGCCATATGGGTTTTGTAAGCAAGTATAAGTTAAACCTTATCTAGATAATGCCCATACCAAATTCGATTAAGTTATGTCAATAAATAAGCAAGATATATTCTTTTCTTGATTTCCCATAAGAATAACATGGAAAACACATTTTTTGATTTTCCCCTAACCAGTTATGCTAAGATAAAAATTCAAAATACCAAATTGTTTGTTTTTTTTAAGCTCTTTTAAATGGTTTCAGTTAAAATTGTTGAATTTTAAAAATTAAGGTCAAAAAATGCCAAAAACCCATTTTTAACCCTTTTGACACCCCATTTCAATGGTCCGATCATTCTTGTTCGCGAACTCTATATATATATCTATATATATATATATATATATATATATATATATATATATATATATATATATACATATATATCAATTTGAACGAACGGTGTTTTTGGCTTCTAGGGACCTCGAAACGTCCCGGGCTTAGGTCTTACCGTGACTACTACCGTAATAGCGTATTCCCTATAGGGAAATTCGCTAAAAAAAAAAAAAAAAAAAAACACGGGGTCATAGACAGTTTGAAGTTCATATTCTACTGTAGAAATCTGTGATTTATGTCTACAAACAACTCCAGTCAGGCATTGCTTTATTCCTTTCAGCACAGGCTTTGCACAACTATATTTTTTATATAGGGTATGTAACAAATGACTGCAGATATTGATTAAAGTCATTTTGAAAAAACTCAGAGGTTGGTTAAATACACATTTATAATTTTGTCAAAATGCTCTACTTCACCTCAGTCAACTCTTTTTCAGCTGCTTTCAGTTTATCCTCAATGGTTTTGATTCTTTGTTTACAAGAGTTTTCTTTCTCCTCCAGTCTCTTTTTGCACGCTTGATTCACTTCCCGAAGCTTCCACTCAAAGTCGTCCAGAAGTTGCTGTTCCCTGTCGGTGTTCACAGTTCTCAGCGTCTCAAAGTCCTTTTCAAATTTGGTTTGTATTGACTGCTTCTCAGCTATTGCGTTGTCCAATGCCTGTAATTTCAAACAACATTTACTTCAGCATAAACAATTATTAAACTACTTCAAAATTCAGTTGTTTTGTGAAGCTCTTTACTGCTATAACATTTGTATTCATTGTATTTATTAGAATGTTAGCGTTAAATCTTATAAGCATTAACACTTATTCAATCATCTTACATGCTTAATTTTTTTATTTGGACGTCGCTGGAAAAATGACTTTAAATGATATTAAGGACCAAAAGGATCTATTGCTGGCCTGAAATTGTGTTTCATTACAGAGATGACAAGATCATGAACATTTTCAGGTATTAAGCAAAAGCCTGTGTAGTTCAGTATGCTTGAAAAAGGTTGGCAGCACTGGCACTGGCTAAAAATAAATCAGCTGACTTCCCTCCCTAGGGCTCTAAAACTCAACTTTCGATATTCCAGCGTGACCAGAAAACCGATGATTATAGCGTAGTGTGGTGAAAAAGTTGTTTCCTCAGTCAAACCCATCTGAGGGTTATTCAATACAATAAGGGTAATTCATAAATTAGTTCCGCTTTTAACTGGTGAAGGGATGGTGACGATAAATAATCATCGGTGATCATAAGCAGAGAGTGCAAAGCAGAACAGAAGGAAATGTTAGCTTCAGCGTTGTAATCTTTACCTTTATGTTGTGGATATCAGTAAGACTGTGCTGTACACTATTATTCAAAACCAAAATAACAGCCACAAGTTTAAGTGCCGTTAGTTCCCCTATCGCTAATGACAGTCCAGGTGTCCCCTCTCATTTAAGTGCCGTTAGTTTCCCTGTCGCTAATGACAATCTAGGTGCCCCTCTCATTTAAGTGCCGTTAGTTTCCCTGCCGCTATTGACAGTCTAGGTGCCCCTCTCATTTAAGTGCCGTTAGTTCCCCTGCCGCTATTGACAGTCCAGGTGCCCCCTTCCCCTTTCATTTAAGTGCCATTAGTTTCCCTGCCGCTATTGACAGTCCAGGTGCCCCCTCTCATTTAAGTGCCGTTAGTTCCCCTGCCGCTATTGACAGTCCAGGTGCCCCCTTCCCCTTTCATTTAAGTGTCGTTAGTTTCCCTGCCGCTATTGACAGTCTAGGTGCCCCTCTCATTTAAGTGCCGTTAGTTCCCCTGCCGATATTGACAGTCCAGGTGCCCCCTTCCCCTTTCATTTAAGTGCCGTTAGTTTCCCTGCCGCTATTGACAGTCCAGGTGCCCCCTCTCATTTAAGTGCTGTTAGTTCCCCTGCCGCTATTGACAGTCCAGGTGCCCCCTCTCAGCATTTAAGTGCCGTTAGTTTCCCTGTCGCTGATGACAGTCCAGGTGCCCCCTCTCATTTAAGTGCCGTTAGTTCCCCTGCCGCTATTGACCTTCCAGGTGCCCCCTCTCATTTAAGTGCCATTAGTTCTCAGAGACTTGGCGTTTCTCATCCAAAGAATTGTATATTGTCGGGAGATGACTTGTTGGCCACTGAGGGGGTTTGGGGGGTAGGGGGGGGGGGGGCGAGGGAAAATTTACATCCAAAACCTACTGGTCAATTTGTAAACTAAGGAATAAAAGCAATCTTAGATTGTACTATTCTACATGAAAACATTTTGCCAAAAAAGTGAACAATTATCTTTATTGACAAACCAGCTAGCCTAATTTAATGTAGGGAAAGACAGCTACTGCAAAATAAAAGAAATCAACGTAGGGATGCTGTATGTTTTTGGTTTTGTTGATAGCTTAACACATGGTCGAATAATAATAATAATAATAAAAACTAATTATTAAGTCATCTCCGGACAATATCTCTGTTACCCAGGTTATATACAGCATTCAATGTAGAAAATCCAGATCTAAATCCAAACTGGTAGTTGTCTAGCAGATTGTTTCTTTCTATAAATGCATTTAGTCTATTTAAAAATAGCTTCTCAAGTACCTTGGAAAAAGAGGATATAAGATTGCAACTGGTCTAATTATTGATGATAATTAATAAAGTGATGTTGGCTGCTTTTCTTTTTAAATAATATAGGTTTCACAGTTGAAAGATTTTATACAGATGGAAATTTCCCAGCCCCAAACGAAGTGTTTGTAAAAGATACAATTGTACCAGCAAGCTCATTAGCACAATCCTTTAACAGTCAAAGAAGAAAGTGGCTAGCCCTCCCACCATCAGCTGTCTATGGTAACCAACGATCTTAATGCCAAAATCAAAATCAATATTATATGTTTTTGAAACCAAAATGATAATAAAGTATCTCTCTCAAGTGTTTCACTCAAAGGATGAACAAATATGGAATCACAGTGATGTTGGCTGCTTTTCATTTTAAATAATATAGGTTTCACAGTTGAAAGATTTTATTCAGATGGAAATTTCCCAGCCCCAAACGAAGTGTTTGTAAAAGATACAATTGTACCAGCAAGCTCATTAGCACAATCCTTTAACAGTCAAAGAAGAAAGTGGCTAGCCCTCCCACCATCAGCTGTCTATGGTAACCATCGATCTTAATGCCAAAATCAAAATCAATATTATATGTTTTTGAAACCAAATTGATAATAAAGTATCTCTCTCAAGTGTTTCACTCAAATGATGAACAAATATATATATATATATATATATATATATATATATATATATATATATATATATATATATATATATATATAAGACCAACTTACTACATAATCACGTAATATTTCGGCAATGCCTTCATCAGACATAAAATTACATTTTAACACAAAAAATTCAAAAAATTAGTAAACTTAACAAATAAACAAATAATATAACATATGATGGGTATTTCTGTTTCTTGCTGAGGTAGTCGGCCTGATAAATTAAAGATATCAAGAAAAATACATGCAAATAATTGTTTTTCATTTCTTTCTTTTTCCTTTTAGCGAATTTCCCTATAGGGAATATTAGCGAATTTCCCTATAGGGAATATTAGCGAATTTCCCTATAGGGAATATTAGCGAATTTCCCTATAGGGAATACGCTATTACGGTAGTAGTCACGGTAAGACCTAAGCCCGGGACCATGATACTTTTTCGTTTTGAGGTCCCTAGAAGCCAAAAACACCATTCGTTCAAATTGATATATATGTATATATATATATATATATATATATATCTATATATATATCTATATAAAACGAAAAAGATATATATCTATAGAAAACGACGCAAAGATTACAAAAGCAGATAAAGGTAATACGGTTGTTATAATCAATACAAATGATTATACCAACAAAGTAGAAGAATTCCTACTCGGAAATAAATTCCAAGAATTAAAGAAAGACCCTACACAAGAGTACAATAAAGAAATGAATAAAATAATATCTAAATGCAAAACATTATCTAATGCCGAAAAAAGTCATCTAAAGTCGATCAATCCATCAGCACCTGTACTCAGAGGACAACCAAAAATCCATAAACAAAATATACCTATAAGACCGATTGTCAATTTTACAACTGCTCCATCATATAAACTATGTAAGTTTTTAAATAAGAAAATTTCCAACAACTTAAACCTGATAGAAACTTATAGTGTCAAAAACCGATTTGAATTAATTGATCAAATCAAAGAGATTAAAATACCTGAAAAAAGCATGTTTGTTTCTTTTGATGTATCAAACATGTATACTAATATCCCAACAACAGAAACACTTTCCATATTGAAAGAATTAATGTCAAAAAACAATGATCTGAACAAAAATAAAATAGATGATATTTTAAAACTTACTAAAACGGCATTATCTCAGAACTATTTAGAATTTAATTCTAAATACTATCACCAAAATGAAGGATTGGCAATGGGTTCCCCACTATCGGGATTACTAGCAAACATATATATGCACGAATTAGAAAAGAAAAAAATATTAAACGATGTAAATCCACTTAAAAAAGAAATAATTTATTGGTACAGATATGTGGATGATGTTATTTGTCTTCTCAAAGGCGACAAAACAAAATGTAAAGAATTACTAGAATATCTGAATACCATATCAAATAGCATAAAGTTCTCTATGGAACATGAAGATGACGGCAATGCTATAAATTTCCTTGACTTGACCATTTATAAGAACAATAAGAAACACTCGTTTAAGATTTTCATAAAGAAACGGAAACCGATCTTGTAATACATGCCAAATCCAACCACCCGTGGCAACAAAAAACAGCAAGTTTTAGAGCTATGATTCATAGACTCATAAATGTTCCTCTGGAAAAAGAAAATTTTGAGAAAGAAAAACAGCGTATCAAAACTATTGCAATCAGAAATGGATACAAGACAAAGATGATTGATAACATAATAAATAAAATGAAAAATAAAAAGAATAACAAACATACCAAAAGAGATGAGATGAAACAAGAATATATGTGCATGCCCTACAACACGGTGCTAAACAAAGGAATAAGGAAAACATTTGAAGGCACAAATTTTAACATAAGCTACCGGACAAAAAATAATTCATTTAAAATGATACAAAGATTATCAAACAAACCGGAACAACAAAACGATAACATATATAACAAGAGTGGAATATATAAAATAAAGTGTAGCGACTGCCATAAATTTTACATTGGCCAAACGGGCAGAAGTTTTAAGTGCAGGTTTCAAGAGCATATTCAAGCAATAAGATCCAACAATCAAACCTCACAGAAATCTTCATTTGCAGAACATATTCTCGATACCTTACACGAATATAAAAATATGAAAGAAAATATGGAAGTATTAAATTTAGCAAAGAAAGGCGAGAAAATGAATGTTCTAGAAGAGTATCATATATATTGCAAAAAGAAATCAGAAGCTAATAATATATTAAATATCATGCATGTTGATAAAGAAAACCCGATTTTTGACAAAGTTGAAGAAATAATGCAAAAAAAACATAAAAATACAAAGTCCACTTAGGAAAACAAGAAATTTCTAAATGTCTATATGCATTATACTACAGTCATATGTTTTATTAATTTAAGATTTTTATTTATTTATTTTAAGTTATTCTGTTTACACACTTGAAAATGGCATAAATGCCGAAACGCGTTGTGTGAATTAAAATGAAATTTAAAGGGTACTTTGGAATTTTTATTCTTTTAATAATTATCTATATATATATATATCTATGTGTCCGTTAACACGATAACTTTTGAACGGAACCTCCGATTTTGATGAAATTTGGTACAGGGTGTAAGTAAGCGCCTACTAGGTTGAGTTCGCGAACCAGAATGATTGGACCATGGGAACGGGGTTTTATGGGGTTTCAAGGGGGTCAAAAATGGGTTTTTGGAATTTTTGGACCTTAATTTTTAAAATACATCAATTTTAACTGAAACCATTTAAAAGAGCTTAAAAAACAAACAATTTGGTATTTTGAATTTTTATCATAGCATAACTGGTTACGGGGAAAATCCAAAATGTGTTTTCCATGTTATTCTTATGGGAAATCAAGAAAACCCTATATCTTGCTCATTTATTAACATAACTTAATCAAATTGGTATGTACATTATCTAGATAGAGCTTAACTTATAATTGCTTACGAAACCCATATGGCGGCAAACCTACATACTCACTCCCATGGGGTTTATGGGGAAAATAAAAAATTGCCAGAGCTTGATACAATTTTGTGTTTACATTCACCAATTATTAATTAACTTAGATTTTCTAACAACACCCCATGGCAGCAAACCTACATACTCAATCTTATGGTGTTTTTATGGGGAAAGTAAATAATCTGAAATTCCATTGGAAATTCGCTGAGTACGCAGGTCTGCTGCGACGGGGGTATTTTTCTTTTATCGCAGGTTGAGGCCATGGGGTGTTTTCGACTTTGTTATTATTTGATGTGCTTGTTCTAGACATCTAAGGGATGGTGTGCTGAAGTTTTTTCTCAACTGACGGATTGGTTTAACTTTGTATGTTTCCTCGAAGGTTTCTTTATGCTCTTGCCCATGTATGACCAGTGGTTTAAACGTGTCTTCATGTTTAAAATCAAACCGATGTCCGGTCATTCTGACTCTTAAGGAGTTTGTTGTCGAACCTATGTAATCTTTTGGGCATTTTCTGCATTGTATTTGATAGACGATGTTTTTAGATTCACAGGACAAACTGCCTTGAATTTTGTAGCTTTTAGATGTGCTGCTACTTTGGAAGCTTGGGGAGGTCTCAATTTGCTTACAAACAAGACACCTCGGTTTGTTACATGGCTTAGAACCTGATCTTTTGTCGGCTTCTCCGTCAGTTGGCAGCTTTGGTCTTGATATTATTTCTTTTAAAATTGGAGGGCGTCGAAAAATCACTCTAGGTGGCGAGGAGGATAACGGACTTGTTACTGATGAGTTTTGTAGTATGTTAAATGCAATTTTTATTACGTTGTTGAGTTTATGTAACTCTGGGTGAAATTGTGTGATAAGTTTTGGCTCTTCATTTGCGAATTGATTTTTTTTATTTTGAGCGCTGATATTTCTCAAGTCTAACTTTTCATTTAAAGTTTTCATTACTACAGAGTTTTATGGCTCTCATCAGTTGACTCCTTGGGATAGATTTCTTTGCATATAACGGATGGCAACTTGAGTAGTGTAAGTATTGGAATGTGTTGGTGGGTTTTACATTAATTTTGTGTTTTAAATATCCATCTTTTATAAATACATCTACATCCAAGAACGTTACCTTTTCTTGAGAAATCTTCCAGGTAAACTTCAGGTTTCTAAAATTATTGAGGGAATTCAGGAATTCATTTAGCTTGTCTGATCCATGAGGCCATATCATGAAGATGTCATCAATGTATCGCATCCAGCATGTAGGCTTATTTGTCTGAGTATCTAAAAACTCATGTTCAAACTTTGCCATAAAAATGTTGGCATATGATGGCGCCATTCGAGTTCCCATCGCAGTTAGATAAGATTTTTACCTGTACAATATCCTTTTTGGTGGTATGACGACCGGTTTCGTGACGACAGTCACATCATCAGGTCAATCCTCGATTTATTGGTGGAATAATAATATTATATGGTGGATCAATCCACCAAAAAGGATATTGTACAGGTAAAAATCTTATCTAACAATTTGAAATTCAATATCCAGCAGTAGGAAAATGAATTCCCATCGCAGTCCCTCTTTTTTGTAATAGAAACGGTTTTGAAATCTGAAGCAGTTGCAGGTTAGTATGAAATTTATTAATCCTATTATGAACTTTGTACTTGCTTGTGAATTGATTGGTCTACTGTTCAGAATCTCTTCAGCAGCTTTTAGTCCATCATCATGGTCGATATTTGTATATAAGATCTCTACATCAATTGTCACTAATTGAATTCCATTGGTTAGAGGTTGTGGAATCTTTTTAAGCTCTTCTAGGAAGTGGTCTGAGTTTTTTACGAACGATGGAATTTCTTTAACAAATGGCTGTAGATACGCATCGACATAGGCTGAAATTCTTTCAGTAGGAGAGCATATTGATGCCACAATTGGACGACCTGGAGGTGGAATGATCCCTTTATGAATTTTAGGCAACAAATAAAACACTGGTGTTTGAGGGTCTTTATTAATCAGCATGTCTGTAAGGTATTTTGGAAGCTTTTCATCTTTTGAGTTTTGTTGGATAAATGCTGATATCCGCCTATTTATATCCACTGTTTGATCTTTGTCTAAGAGTTGGTTCGACAACAAACTCCTTAAGAGTCAGAATGACCGGACATCGGTTTGATTTTAAACATGAAGACACGTCTAAACCACTGGTCATACATGGGCAAGAGCATAAAGAAACCTTCGAGGAAACATACAAAGTTAAACCAATACGTCAGTTGAGAAAAAACTTCAGCACACCATCCCTTAGATGTCTAGAACAAGCACATCAAATAATAACAAAGTCGAAAACACCCCATGGCCTCAACCTGCGATAAAAGAAAAAAAGGAAAAGGAAAGAAACGAAAAACAATTATTTGCATGTATTTTTCTTAATATCTTTAATTTATCAGGCCGACTACCTCAGCAAGAAACAGAAATACCCATCATATGTTATATTATTTGTTTTTTTGTTAAGTTTACTAATTTTTTGAATTTTTTGTGTTAAAATGTAAGTTTACGTCTGATGAAGGCATTGCCGAAATATTACGTGATTACGTAGTAAGTTGGTCTTTTATTTAAATATATAATATATATATATATATATATATATATATATATATATATATATATATATATATAATATATATAATATATATATAAACAAAATCCCACTCACTGACTGACTCATCACAAAATCTCAGGAACTACAAAACGGATTTACTTACAACTTTGACCATAGGTTCGTCTTGCCTCATAGGTGCTCACTAAGAAACGATTTTGCATAATTCCTTCAGGGCTTCCCCCCACACGTCTTCAAAGTTACCATATTATTCTTATGGATGTAACATATTTGTATTGGAATATATTATTACCACATTAAGAAATATTAATTTTGTAAACAGTTGTTCTCATTAAAATTATTGAGGAAAGATTGGTAAAAAAAACTAGAGGATATTATAGAATTGCAGTGAGTGAGCTTAGCGAACGACCTAAACATGATGGGGAGTGATTACTGACTCACTCATCACAAAATCTCAGGAACTACCAAACGTATGTACTTGAAACTTTAAACACAGGTTCGTCTTGCCTCTTAGGTGCTCAATAAAAAAGTGCTTTGAACATCCCCGTTAGGGCTCCGCCCCACAGAAGCTCACAATTACTGTATAGCCTACGTGTTGAAATTTGACATGGACGATGGTCTCTTTGCTCATAGATACTTATTAAGAAACTGTTTTACAAATATAGTTTTTGAAGCAATTTAGGGCTCCACCCCACTGGACTTCAGAATTACTTTAAGGCCTCTGGGGTTGAATTTTGACATGGACGTTTCTTTTTGCTCATGGGTACTCACTAAGAAACGGTTTTGCAAATATAGTTTTTGAAGTTCTTTAGGGCTCTGCCCCACAGGACTTCAAAATTACTTTTGGGCCTCCGGTGTTTAAATTTGAAGCGGACATTAGTCTTTGCTCATAGTTAATTACTAAGAAACGGTTTTGCAAATATAGTTTTTGAAATTCTTTAGGGCACCACCCCAAAGGTCTTGAAAATTACACTAGTTCCCATGGGTTGAAATTTGACATGGACGTTACTCTTAGCTCATAGGTTCTCACTGAGAAATAATTTTGAAAATTTCCTTTAGGGCTCCACCCCATAGAACCACAAAATTACAATAGATCCTAGGGGGTAAAAATTTAACATGGATGAACCGTTTTGCTAAGAGGTGCTCACTACGAAATGGTTTTGTAAATATAGTTTTTGAAGTTCTTTAGGGCTCCACCCCACATGACTTCAAAATTAAACCAAGGGCCAACGGGTTTGAAATTTGACATGGACGTTCCTCTTTGCTCATGGGTAACGTCCATCAATAACATTTTGCAAATTTCCTTTAGGGCTCCTCTCCACACATTATCAAAACCACCATAGATCCTACGAGTTGAAATTTAATGTAATTGTTCCGTTTTGCTAATAGGTGTTCACTAAGAAACAGTTTTGCAAATATAGTTTTTTATGTTCTTTTTTATGACTTAAAAATGACTGTAGGGCCTACAGGTTTGAAATTTGACATGGTCGTTCCTATTTGCTCATAGGTTCTCAGGGACTTTACATTCTGCAGACTGATATTACATAGCCTTCAACTTCTACCTACCCCCACACTGCTTTGACCCAGATCATCGCACTATTCCCGTTTACTAGAGCTTCACCCGAGGCTACACCCATACCTCCTGTATGATCCTCCGCTCTTCTTGCCTCTCGGCCTCCAGAGTTCTCGCTCTCTGCTCCAGTTGGTCCCTCTCCCTACGGAGTTGCTCCAACTGACCCTCGAGCTCCTTCACCCGTGACGTCAACTCTTTCACCTGCTGTTCCACCTCCAGAAGGTGGTTGAAGTCAAACCCATCCGAACTGTCGTTATCTTTTATTTCCCCTGTAAAAGTTTATATTATAAGTCTCTCTACATAAGTCAACGAATGGCCAAAAATAACTGGAATGGGCGGGGGGGAGAGAGGGGGTAATTTTTCCAAAAACATTGAGCTTACGTTACATGCTAATTTTCATGGGACAGCTGATTATCGAATAATTTTAACTGGATAGTAGTGAAAATTTATTCGTCAAGTTACGTGGTGAGGCTTATAAATAATATGTGGTAAATTAATAATTTAAATTAGACAAATGCTAATTCTCATGACCCTGCAAAACCTATGTCTGAAAGATTTAATCAATAAATGTAACTAGAAACTCATGTTTTAATGTGAACACAGTATACGATTTTTACTCTTAGTGCTTTTCAAATTTGTAACTTATATCTGACACGTTCTATCAAATTTCAAAAATTAAATTTTTCTGAAACTGTGTTTCTAAATTGGACTTTTGCTTTGCCCCTTTTTTAGAAATTGAAAATTTGTTTACCATACTAGTAACGTTCCATTGAGGAAGTGCCACAACTATAAGCAATAATTGAATCTCTCTGTGCTTGGAATCAAAATGAAAGAATGCACAAACTAATGTGTTAATTACCAGATTTTCTCTGCAGCTCATCTGTGAGTTCGGCATTCTTATGTCTAACCATATCCAAATCTTCTTCAAGTTTCTTCAGTCTTTTTTTCACAAATTCTGACTCCTTGTAAGCAGCATTTAGTTCCGCTTGCAATCCTGCAACACACTGTCGAGTAATTACACAAGCAAACAAATGACAATGCCGGGTACAAAACTAGAAACAAAAACACAAGTTAACTGCATTAATTTATATTTAATGCATGTTTATTTTTAAATTTGTAATTCAATTATACAAAAACTACTGAACATATTGAGATAAAACTAGCATACCTGGTGCACGAAATTGTGCGCTTTCAAGGAGAAACTCTGTCCACCAATGCGTGTAGGCAGTTAATCTTAATTGTTGCTATTTAAAAATCAAGTTAATTCAATAATGTAAAAATTACTTTGTTAATAAATCTTACAAAATTTCTCTATAAACAATATTGCGAGTGTAAACACGGTTTCTCTTTCAAGCTCCTCAATACATTACAAGGTGAGTTAGCTATGCCCTATCTTTTTCCTTCTCTGAAAAGTTGAAACCAAGTGCTTTTTCCAAAAAAATGCTACTTGAAATTTTTTTACTTAAACTTTGATGGCATGGCGTACAGCTAGTTATAAATCACTCTCCAGTTCGTGTGTTTCATAGGAGGTTAACTAGTCCAAAAAAAATTTTTTGAACAAATTTAGATCGGTTGAAATGTTGAGGGAATAACTTTACCAAAATAGGTACTAAGGGTTAGTGTATTACAGCACCTCTTTGTCATTTTATATGATTAATTAATCATTCAATGAACGAACAACTTGAATAGCACATACACTGGCTGCAAGGTTACGCGGCTAAGTTTATTGAATGACAAAGTCAGGGAACAAGCCAAACTACTTCTTCCAAATTTAATTAAAATATTGTAACTTACACTTTTGGGCTAATCCTATTAAAAGCAGTTTTACATCATTTCTAAGTCCAGAGTGTATGGGCAAACCTCCAAGCACGCAATTGCGATATACTCACAAATATTGGTGGTTTATTAAGTTTATATTGGGGCTGCATGCGCCTGTTATTTCCGTCGGTCCGTGGGCCGCGCTCTGACGTCAACACACTTGAAAGCTCTCAGCCCCAACATTCTGACATTATTGACCGTTTCCCAGCTAAGACTTGCTTACACTATCGTATACTTTGGCTTATTTGCAGAGGTTCTGTTCAGTAACATTCTTATGGGCCTTTTGGTATCTTTTCAGCTTGAATACAAACACAATTTGTGATTCTAGATTTAGCTTCAGGGAAGTTTTTTTGAATACTTTCTAAATAAACATAACTTTTGAAAAAGAAAAGGGGTTAATAATTAGACTGAAAACATAATTTTTAACGTGTCTGACTTTTATAGTAAATTTTAATGAACTCTTTGGTTGGTGAATGAATTTTGCACCTGTCAAAGAAATTGAGTATTTTGGAGCATGTAAAAATGTTAAACTTTTAGAAAAATGTGTTTAGTAAAATTTAGTAAACAACCATTGCAGGGCGGTAAATTATTTTTAATCTTGCCCCCTATACCATAGTAAGAAAGGTTTTCATTAAAATTGTTGAATATTTTATGCTATTTTTTAGAATGCTGCAAATTATCCGTTGTAGGGCATATATATATATATAATTATATATAATAAACCCCTTGACCTGTCCAATTCCTTGACTCTAAAGACAACGGATGCGAGCTACAAGTAACAAGTAACAAGTTTTATGTCAAAATCATCAGCAAACATTGTAACTTCTGTTCCAAGTGAAGACACATGTCCGGGAAAGTCATTTACATATATTAATCAGTAACAAAGGCCCTATAGGATCCTTGAGGAACTCCTTTACTTATTTTTTTTTGTTTTGAATAAGTGCCCTTTGTAATACACATAGATATCTTTCATTCAGAAAGGACTCTATTAGCTTTATAGATTTGGGCATAAAACCATAATATTTCAATTTAGTTAGATGAATTTCATGACACTGTATAAAATACTTGGAAGTTAGAACTTGAATCGAGCTTTAGTTTGTGTCTTGTTCTGGAAAAAACATTAGAATAAGATGTGTGGGGGTTGAATTATTCCTACATATTAGTCAACATATATTATAGTATTTTTTTACATATTAGTTAACATATAGTCATAGTAAAATTTTTTACCCCCCCCCCCCCCCCCCCAAATTAAAACTCTGAAATGAAGCTCATATGGTTTTTGGGACTTCTGCAATAGCCCTCTAGAACCAAAAGTGTCAGTATAGTAGGTTGTAGCATAAGAGAAGTTGTACAGCCAACATTGGTACTCACGCTCCATTCCACCGCTCTTGACCATGACGTCGCGCTGTAGGTCGTCTATCCTACACAGTAGTTTGTTGGACTCAGCCTCACTTGCACTCAGCCTTGCCTCCAACTCTCGTGTGTCTCTGTTCACCTGGTTCTTCCTGGAAACAGTACAAAATGCCATTAAAATGATAGACCCTTGATTGTATAAACAACCTTATCTAGACATTGTGTAAGATATTTACCTTATATTGCCTAAGTTCGTGAGCTGATGTTGTCTCTCCTATGCACATTTCACCGCAGGTGCGGCATCTTCGGGGAGATTTGATTTAAATTACAATAATAATACTAACACATTAATACATAAAAATTTACACAGAGTTCTTCTTATTTATTTAAGAGTTCACTACACTCCCCAATAAGAATAAATAAATAAATAAGAAGAACGCTTTAAATTTTGTGTATATAACGTGTTAGAATTATTAATGTAAATTAAGTCAGATCTCCCTGAAGATGCCGCAACTGCGGTGAATTGTACATAGGAGAGACATCATAAACTCAAGAACTTATTCAATTTAAGGTAAATATCTTACATAATGTATAAAAGTCCTTGAAACTGGACACATTTACAAACCTTATCTAGCTTAAGGAGGGGTGTCTGTTACTTCTTGAAAATACTCATGAATCTAAACCATGACAATTGGACAATAGGACTGCTAACAATTGATAAATTTTATCGGGAGGGAGAATGTTGGTGTGGAATACTTTCCTCATTTGCCAAAAACTCTGCCCTATAAACCTAGTCGGTTACCCAACTATAGTAGGATTCACGAAAATAGTCCGATGAGAGAGTCGATACATTGTTGCCAAATTTATTCTGAAACACATTTTTATACTGTATTACACATGGTAAACATGACCACAAATGGCAACGTTGCAGGACGAGAGGGGGTGAGGGGGAAACAGCTGTTAGAATTTCCATCGGACTATTTTCGTGCATCTTACTATAGCTTTATAGGGCACACGCTTCTTTTTGTCTTACTTTGCCCCTTCCACATAGACTACTTGATCTTTGCGTGGATCGCATTAGGCAAAGTAAAGAGGTGAGTTGCTACAGTACAGGAGAATGGTACTGATAAAATTTTTTTGGCAAAATGCGGATTCTAACCCATTGCTGACGTGGTCCTTAAATCCGGCGCACTAACTTCTATGCCACCAACTGACAAAATGTATGTACAGGTAGTGTTGTGTTGTTTATTTATATATCCTTGTGGTTGTATTCAAAATTTGTGTGTGTCATATATTTATGTTTTATGGAGAATGAACCATCAAACTCTCTTCAAAGAAGGAAGGGTCTTGTATTAAACAACATAAAAACCGACTTTAAAAGATGCTGACGATCAAATAATTCATTGATTTGAAAACTCCTACAAAAGTTTTTTACTTTAAATTGTACTAGGGAATTGAACTTTTTTGCTGCAGTCCTCCAGTACCAAACATTGATACATAACTTCATAAACAGATAGACATAATATTCAGTGAGCTGCCAGCTTTCAGTTTTAGGAATTTAGTGAATAGGAACATAGGAATGCTCCCTTAAGAATTTCTACAAGAAAAAGAATAAAATAACAAATTGACTGTAAACGAAGAAACAGCAAAACATGGCAATCTATAACTATAAGGCAATCTATAACTATAAGGCAATCTATAAAACTAGGCTACATAATAATCAATTTGTATATGTTCCAATTTTATATAGCGCATCTTCCAACAAGATAAATCTAATTTGTTTCTTTAAAATCCTTTAATCCTATTGATTTTTTAAATTTTCAGGTATTTTATTATATAATTGTATTATATTGAGGAATTTCAAGGTGAGATTCATTTGCAAGCAAAAAATTCCTCAATAAGATTGTTCATATAAGTATTAGAAATAAAGATTAAATCCATAATCTGTATACTGGTCTTAAGTTAACAAAAAATCATTTTCTGAGTGTTAAATTCATGATAATTAACAAGTGAACTTTCTAACCGAATATTTAACAGAGACACAGGAAGCATAATAAAATTAACAAGAAAAAAAAGGAAAGTGATATATTTGCAGCTCCTGTATGGCTATAAGGTGCTTTAGTAAGCAGTGACGCGTTGTTTTGAAACCATAAAGTATTGCACTCGTGTCGAGAGACGCGTGGGACGTGTCACTTGCCAGTCTGGGCCCCGTACATGGCACACGACGATGTACTGCATGCCAAACTGCCAGAGTAAACCAACATTTAATAAGCACACATGTCAAAAGTTGTCTTACCAAATCCACAAGATAAACTTAGAGCATTTTATTAAATAATATTTGTTGAGTTTTGACGGTCTATAAAATAGTTGTTGGATAAATGTTAAATTGCATACATCAGTACCCAGCACCTAGTTGGCTCTCATAATTTATTTGTTTTCTATCCTGTAGGATGGGTTATTTTTTATTTTACAAAAACATTTTGTTGACAGTGCCAAAACAGGGCAGGGCGTCTTACAAATTTTACAAATGAAATTCCACACTTTTCCTGACCATTTTTCTGAAAATTCCGGACCAAAAACCAGCATTACCGGTACCACCTGTAATTATTTTAGTTCTGTAAAATAATTTATAGAATTTGTAAAATATTGTCAAATTATTGTTTTTTTTATTTTTTTATAAAATGAGTTTTTTCACCACAGGTCTATAAACTCCCAACATTTTATTTATTTATTTTTTTATTTACATTTAACCACTTCCCAACCAGTAGATCCCTTGCAAAGGTATAATACTGTACTGCTTTAGGGGATTTTCGTTTGCTTCTGCTATATGGCTAGGCTACTATTGTCAGCAAAATGTAGAACTTTATTAGGTCGGGCGCTGAATGGGTTGAGCATGCATGCACTGAAACACTAAAGAAATTTGGTTTTGATTGTTGAGGACACCTAGTAGATCAAAAATCGATGTTGCAACCTTTTTCCATCCTGGTCACAACATCAGGCACATCTGGGAGGAAGAAGTCGTAAGAGGAAACTGTGAAGGTCTATGTTATGTTGTATATAATTTTAAAGGTCTATGAAAGTAGAGCAAAATCCCACAAACCCGATCTCAAAAGGCCAAATGTTAAAACATTCGGTAACATGCTTTATGCAGTTTGACTCCTTACTGAGAACCATTTTTGGTTTGTGGAGCTTTTATCTGTGGTCGGGTTTGCGACATTGTTTTATTTTAAGCAGGACCTCTAAGTTAAGCAATATGAAACATCCTGTTAAACTTATTTAGCGCTGGTATAAGATTAAACAGTATTAAATATTTTCATGTAAATTTTCATGGGCTGTCTATAGTTAGGGCTAAAGCTGAGAAGTCATTATGTTTTGCATGTTTTGGGACATAGTAATCGTGGACGTCCAACGAGGAGTAACAAGCAAACCTTTAACATAATTTTAAATGTATTTGTAAGTTTAAAAACAAGAGAACAGTGCCGTCGTAAACTCTCTATAACCGAGGTCTGAGCCAGAAATGGAAGTCATTCAAAAGAATATTACTCAAATTTCAAAATTCAATATAACTTGCGACATGACATATTAGACCATTTGAGGTCTCGGGGTTTGTGGCGTTTTGCTCTCAATTTAAAGACCTTAAAAATATATTAACATGACATATGCCAATACACTTTGTTCTAGGGAGCGTCTCCTACGTTGTGTCCACACTAGATAGGTGGCAACATTGATTTTTTCCACTATATTTACTAGATGTCGCTAGCAATAATTAGAGTTCAATGACTATAACGTGCAGTATACACAACGGCACAAAAACGAACCTATAAATTTGGGTGTTGCATATACATTTTCGCATCCCCATAAATCAAGCCCCATGCAGCATGCTCACTGGTATGAGCAAGTTATGCATTGATTTTTGTTTCCGAATAGTTTTATTTTTACGGTCTCGCATCAACTGAGCGAAGATTACCTTAACTGAGCGAAAGCCCTCGAAGGGTCCCCAAAAATGTTCCTTAACTGAGCGAAGCAAGGTCCAGGTATATGCGAGTTCGGGAACTTAACCTAACCTAACCTAACCTAACCTATCCTAACCTAACCTAACCTAACCTAACCTAATCTAACCTAACCTAACCTAACCTAACCTAACATAACCTTCGCTCAGTTAAGGAACGTCTCTGGTGGTCCCCTGAAGTGCTTCGCTCAGTTCAGGACACCCCGGCTACCTGAGTCAGGTCATTTCGCTCAGTTAAGGCCCGACCATTTTTACTGCACTAAAGGGGGTTATAAGACGCCGGTCATTTTTGACATATATCGCGATCTAAACAAATTAAGATGGAGTAATCGAAACCGGCAAAACTTAAAAAAATGCATCACCTATCCATCAATGAAACACCAGATTTGTGTTGGATTATTGCATTTATTTATAGTTAATTCAATTTTTTCTCTATTGTGCCCAATTATGGAAAGAAATTGTGACTTAATTTCTTTCAAATTCTTCACTTTCTTTATTGCATAGTTTACACAACTATAACGGACCAAACCCCGGAGCTATGCAGTCAATTCGCAGAATTGTCGGAATCGCTGACCGGCTGAATTTGAGCAGAAGTGCCTCTCTCTGTCTCGTGTTCCGAGAACCTCTCCGACGTCGTCTCGTCTATTTCAAGAGGTTTAGTTGGCAGCCGTGACGGTCACTGCACACTGCATATCGTCGCTTTAGAGGCCCGATACAATGTTATACATTCCGATTGGCATATAATACAACTTGCCAACGTACTTTCTCAGCACGATAGTACGCTTTGTTCTGAGTTAAATATGTGATAGCGAACAATAAAATTACCCGGAAGCAAAAGCCTATTGTTGTTAACTATTTGTGTAACAGTGCCAGATTGTTGGAAATGTTACCTACCGTGCACTAAGTACCTACTACAGGCCTACTTGCATAACGCACGTAGTCACTATCACTTCAGATGCTTCTGATGTTTATTTGTACTATGCATTTATTGTACTATGTTTATTTCGTCATCGCAAAAAATGCGGAATTGTTAAAGATTGTTTGAAGTCGCAATGTAAAAGATTCATGTGTCGGTGTGTGATGACGTAGCTCAGAAGAGTTTATATACTGATTCCGGTATATAATTTATTTACAGTATGAGTATTCTGAGTGGTTATTTTCCCATTGCTAGAAAGATTTTTAGCGGCAATGTTTTTAAAAATATATATTTTTAAGTAATACATTACTTTAACTGCGAGAAAGTTTAAGATTAAGAACTTTGCAACAATAGCGTGTACAATTATATTTTATTAAATATAATAGTTTTGTTTAATAGTCACAAAAAATTGTTATGAATTATGCGGATTTATATAAAATGTTATTTATAGACTTTTTAGTTAGTAATCACCAAGCACACGTCCTAATCATGTAAAATCGTACAGTACCTGCTCAGTAACCAGAACACATTTCTTTTTCAATTGAATATTCACAACGTTAAGCAGCGTTAGACTGTATAATTATGAAGTAGGCCTACGTCATTTTTGTAAAGCAGAGGCATTTATGATAGTAGGATCATTTTGGAAACGAGAATCCCAAGCTACTATGATCATGAGATTCGACACGGAAAAATGGACCACTAAAAAGATTGAAAACACTCCTATAAAATCACTGCAACGATAAAATACCCCCGTCGCAGCAGACCTGCGTACTCAGCGAATTTCCAAAGAATTATTGTTTCAACATCAAAGAACTTTTTGGCTATCTTATATAATTAATATTCTTTACAAAGGAAATATAATATATTTAATAGCATTATATTTCTGAGTAAATTATTTTTATTTAATAATTTATATATTAATATTTATATTGCAATAAATGACTTTTTTAACAGTAATAAAAGTGGACATCCAAAGCTTCAATGCAAAAGGAATGATTTGTTTACAAATAACAAAACATAAACATTTCAAATTTGACAAATATGCAGAAGTCAGCTGATCAGCTGATTAGGAACAGATACCTTATTTATTATCTTCATCTCTCTTGCTCCCATTATACACTTATTTTCCATGAGAATACCGTGGGATTTAGCATGTAGGTTTGCTGCCATGTGGGTTTTTTTATCAAATCTTATATACTCACCACCTAGTGAAGGTTCATACAAATTTTTATTAAGATATGTTGATAAATAAGCGATATATAACTTTTTAAAGATTTACCCATAAGAATAACATGGGAAACTTGATTTGAATTTTCTCTATAACCAGTCAAGCTATTTTAAAGATTCAAAATACTAAATTGTTTGTTTTTTAAGCTCTTTTAAATGGTTTTCGTTAAAGTTGATGAATTTTGAAAATTTAGGTCCAAAAATGCCAAAAACCCATTAAAAACCCCATAAAACCCCGTTCCCATAACCCGACAATGCTGGTTCGCGAACTCATGAAAATAGACCTGGTCTTACACCTTCATACCAAATTTCATCAAAATCGGAGGTCCCCTTCAAAAGTTATCAGTACCACGGACACACACACACACACACACACACACACACATATATATATACATATACATATATATGAAAACGAACGAATGGTGTTTTTGGCTTCTGGGGACCTCAAAATGAAAAAGTAAAGTGGTTCCGGGCTTAGGTCTCACCATGGCTACTACGGTAATAGCGTATTCCCTATAGGGAAATTCGCTAAAAGTCTAGAAGAATAATATTCAGTTCAGGATAATATTCAGTATTAACTTTCAGGAATTAATATTTAATTCTTGGAGCTAGTAATACGAAATATAAGTCTAGCAAATGCATTTATCGTCTTATAAGTCTATAAATACATGTCAATTATGTCTACTAATTCAGTGGTGGGATTTTTTTTTGGGAAATCTGTATAAATTTATAATGTATTTTTTCTATTGGCTTTAAGTTAATTTGTATAGATACAGACTTAATTTAAACCCACCCTACAACAAAAAAATATCACAGACACGGCATATGCGTCGTCTATATAATGACCATAAAGAGTATCTATGTAAAACACCGTAGATTTATCCAAATGTCTATTTTTTCTTTTATACACACTGTATATCATCTACGCACAGAATGTGCAGATGACCAAAATAACCGCAACCATCTTAGCTATATGACGTAGATCATTGTGAAGTACCTCAGTATTTAATAGGTCAGGTCTAGATGTTTGTGTGTATCCTTTTTCATAGATGTTCAACAGAGTCCCTGTTCCACCAACATATATACTTTTTTATTGCGGGTTAGTTTTGTGATTCGTGAATCTTACATTAACATCTAACCAACAAATAAATTGAGTACTGTATATGAATGCAACATTGCCAAGTAAAAATCAATAGCGAAAAATACAATTTTTACAAATACGATTGTCATCGCAATGCACGGAGCGGCCAAGAGCAAGATGTTATTGTAACTTAGCACACACTGAGAGTGACTCAGGCGGCGGAGATGCCAGCTACCTGTCATTTTCCGTCAGAGTTAAATTGTCCAAGCCGCAGTCCACAAATAGGACTAAACAAAACGTCCCTCAGTAGTGTGAAATTGAGGATGCTGGCCCAGTTCAAGGTCACCTGAGGGATGACGTCATCGAGGTCAATGACCTCACCGATGACGTCATCGATGACGTCATCGATGACGCAATCGATGACGTCATCACTAATGACGTCATTTCGATGACGTCACACCCATGACGTCACAGAAATGACGTGCTGATGACGTCATCACCCCTTACGTCATCAAAACGACGTCACCGACGCCACTAAGGTCAAGGTCACGCAGAAACTTAAAATTTTTTGGCACTTTTGCCGTTTCTCGCACTACGCTCCGAGTTTCAGTCAGAGTCCCCGTGACCTTGACCATTTGGAGCGAATATTGGACGAGAAACGGCAAAAGTGCCAAGTTAAACCCGAGTTTCTGACATGACTCTGCCTAAATGGGCAATCGGTAATCCCTCAGGTGACCTTGAACTAGCACAACACCCCCAATTTCATATTACTGTGACCTTGAAAACTTAACAACGGAGCGCCGACACCGATGCGCACCCCACGACAGCCACCGAGTGACTGACTGTCAGGCTCTGTGTACTCTAGGTATATGGGGAAGTGGAGGGGGAAATCTCAAGGTCATCCAAATGGAGTTTTAAAAAAGTTGAAGAGTAGAAAGACTACTCTTGTGCTTCCTGGGCGACCTCATCAATTTCCAACGGATCTGTAAACCAATCCGATCTGTAGCGGCAGGAGTCCAGAAAACAGGTGCACCACCCATCAGGTTGTCCGTAGCACTTCCGACAATTGGTAAGATTGGAGAAGTGAAATTTAATACACCGCTGCGGACAACAAGTATAAAAGTATTTGGATTTGTAGATTTTGAAAGTTTGTAGTACCGGTGGTGGCAGCTGTTGGTTCTTGCATCTACACCTGCAACATCCGAAGCATTCACATTGCCGGCAGGCCAGCCCATCCACTTGCCACTTTGGTAAGAGGAAACACTTATCCTCACAGCAATAGGTTGTCCCCGTCTCTTCCTCCCAACGCTTCTTTGCACAATATGTAACGCCTTGTATCTCCAAACACCTATGCTCGCAACATGAGATGCGCTTACTTTCCATAGCTGATGTTGCTTTGACGAGGGAGCACGATGAAGTGATGCTGTGGTCAGTGGGAATGGGGTTTATATAAACTAAGGTGGGTGGAGGGGGAAAGGTCAAGGACATCCAAATGGAGTTTTAAAAAAAGAAAAGAGTAGAAAGACTACTCTTGTGTATCTATAGTGATTTCATTGATAGTGAGTGCTTCTGTATGCCAAGTTGATCTGTACTGACAGGCTCCTAAATAATGTTTGCAAAAACCTGCAAAATGATTGTTGCACAATTTGCAGCCAGTTAGCTGTTTTAATGTGAATTCAATGCAACGTTCAGGGCAACAAGTGTACTTATGCCCTCTCATCTGGTACACATGGAATGTCTTCAACTCCGGTTTCGGCTTCTTCCAAGACTTGCACTTACACATGCATTGACCAAAAGCTTCACATTTTCTACACGCCAGGCCATCCGCAACATCAATGTCATTCGGCCATGAAAAACATTTCCGTTCGCAACAGTAGTTGAGTTGACTCTCCATGTTGCTGTGGTGAAGGTGCGCGATGAAATGATGCTGCAGTCATTGAGAGTGCACCTTAAATAAACTCAGTGGAGGGGGAAAGGTCAAGGCCATCCAAACGGAGTTTTAAAAAAGATAACTAGTCGTCCTCTTCCTCCTCCTCATCCGTTGTACTTAGAGAGCTGCCAGACGAAGAGCCCCGTGCAGGTGCTCCCCAGATGAAAAACAAATCAATTTTAAAACGAAGACCAGGATCTTGCATCATCAATTCCTTTAATTTGTCACATACTAAGTCGACCTTGTGTAAGGTGTCAACAACAAGCTTCCAATTCGTTGGTTCAATATAACTTGTAGTAGAGTCTGCCTCGCTGATAACCACATCCTCCGGCCGTATTGGAGTGTAAAGATGTGTAATGTTCTTCGGCTGTAGCTGAGGTTCAGGCTGGCTGGAAGTAGAAGGTTGAGTGTGGACCCCTGTCGCATCGAAATCCATAGTCATTCTACATTCAATGTTGGGGTTTTCGTTTAATACATACACCAATTTCTCATGCAACATATCCACTTCTGCCGAGTCTTGCAGATGAACATTCCAGGAAAATGGCCATTCTTCATCCGTAGTGGAGCCAACTTGAGAAAGAGTGCTGTCCGCCACTATAGCTAAGCAAGGAATGATGTGAGCTACAGACTGTGGTAACAGTATTGAAAAGTAGAGGGTAAACCAAAAGTATGTGGAGGGGGTATTTTCAAGGTCATTTAATTTGGGTTTTAAAAAAAGGAAATAGTGGAGGGGGAATTCTCAAGGTCATCCAATTTGGGTTTTAAAAAAAGGAATGAAGGTTACTCCTCTTCAGCCTCGTTGTCCCCCACATCCTCATTAGCCTCATCTTCATCGACGTCAGACTCGCCGTAAGGGTAGATCGGGGACATGGGCGAATATTGTGGAGATTGTTGACCGTTGTTATCGTCCCCTTGCATTCTGACTTGGGACCAATCATAATTTAAATTCATTTGTATTATGATTCCAGGGTTGTCCCGCAGTATTTCCTTCATCCGTTCGCAAATTGTTTCCAAATAGTGTACACTATCGATCGACAGTGTCCAACCCGTACTTGTACCAACATCAGTAGTGGAGTCAGCTTGGCTGATGGTGTTGTTGTCTGCCATGGTTGCTTGTCGGACAAGGAATGACGGTTGATGTGATGCTCATGCAGGAACATGGTGAAGTGGTGGGGGGTGTGGTGGAGTAGTGGGGGTATTTTCAAGGTCATCCAAACGAAGTTTTAAAAAAAAGGAAAACCTACAAAGTGACATTGAAACTTTCCAATTGATGGTGGCGAGCGTTTTCTTCTGCAACCTTGCCGACACATGTGACTATGCCATACAGTATGAAAAGTACAACCATAATAAGGCCGAACAATAAAAGATAGCCGTTGACTATCATGATATTTTCTGAGTGGATCTGCTTTCTTCTTATCGCCCTCTCCTGCATCCTCTTCTCCAACTCGTGGACGAAGTCACAACATGCGTGAGGACATCTTTCATCTGTTGGTAGGTTTGCCATTGTTGATGTTGTCGATGTGGCTGTTGAAGATGGAATGAGGTTTCCAATTGCGATGTGCCATGTACACCAATAGTCAAGTGGTGGGGGTAACAAAGCAGTGGAGGGGGAAGTTTCAAGGTCATCCAAATTGTGTTTTAAAAAAACCTATCTTGTTACTGAGCTTATATGTCAGTAACAAGATAGGTGTTTTTGCTCTTTTACTTCTTTAATATAATGAAAAAATATACATATTCTACAATGGTTAGGACAAGAAATACAACTGCTAGTCAGCTGAAGTAGTCCAAGTTGTCTGGCTCGGTCTTCATCGACACCGGTGAGGAAGCTGTCGAGGAGTGTCCAGGCTCTTCCTTTGGCTGCCGGGTGTTCCGTATATTGCAAGCGTAAACCTGCACGTTTATACGGTAGCCTCGTGCCACCATCAGCTGCAACTCCTTGTACAAGTCGTTTAGCTCCTGCTGAGTCTTGATGCTCACCTCCTCGTAACTTGCGCAACTAACGTTCAGAGACATCTTGATGTTGCTAGGTTGGCTGCTGGAGTAGAAATGAAGCCGAGGCACAGCGCTTGGAGGTACATGAAAAAGTGGTGGGGGTAATAGTGGTGGGGGTATAGAAAATCCAATTAAACAGTTCTAAACTTTTTCCATCGATACAATGGAATGGAACAAATAGCGCAGGTGTCCTTGTAATTTTCAAATCGAAACAGTGGCGCTAGAAATCCGAATTGTTTTATACCACCATCCTGTACGAATCGCCGAAGGTCTCTGACGGCGGCCTCGCCACAAGGCCTACAAAACTTTTCCCCATCGTGGAACTTATACCAGGAGTATTCCGAATACCCTGTATTTTCCCTCCTGTAGCGTTTGACATCTTCTTTTATTGTTAGTGGGATATTGTCTTGTAAACATGTTGGGAACAAGTCCTTGTGAGTTATAACTCGTTGTATGCAAAGCTCGTACAAGGTGCTCATCGTTTGCTAGTTGGCAACAGACTGACCGTTTTTCGCATCCAAGCAGGTTTGAATCCTAGTGCGGTAGTGGGGGTAATTACAGTAGTGGGGGTAATTGTGAAATGCAAAGGTCAAAGGTCAAGGTCACCCGCGAAGTTTTAAAAAAAATGCAACATATCAATACGTGAAGTCTGTCACATATTGATATGTTGCATTTTTTGTTTTTTTTTTTGTCTTTTATGATTCGTTTATTTATAAAACATTACAACAACAACATATGTACAACATTAAAACTTAAATCTAACACTGCTGCTTGTCAGCGATGTGGATGGTCAACTCTGTAGAATTGCTACCCGTGCAGCCGTGGGACACCAGGTATAGACACCCGGGTTGAATAGAGCGAAGATCCTCGTTTTGTAGAAGATGGACGAATCTCTTGGGCAGGTACACCTGGAACTTTGGTTCATCCCCCGGAGTAAACGGTGCCTCGCTGAGACTGCAGCAGATGGCCTCCCCAACTGTAGTCTCCATCTTCTTCATAGCATGGATTATGTAGTGCTTCTCGTCTTTTAGTTCCGAGCACTTCTTTACAGGTAATATTGTTGACTTGGAGTGAGCATTGAACTGCTCGACCAAAGTCTGAAGGAACTGGTGAGATGCCATGGTCAGGTTACAGATCGTCTTCTTGCTCGGAGATGTTGTCGTCTCGGAATCTCGAGTAATACTCATGCCAGGTCCCTGTCTGCTCCCCACTTATATACTCTCCGTTACCCCCACCACTCCCCAATTCCCCACTTTGAAGGTAAGAGGCGAGTTTATAGGCATTTTTCAAAGCGCAATGTCTATCTTTATCATGTTCTGGGCTTTTTGTACAAATACATATGGTTTCCAGCATGTATTGATAATTCTTATCCAATTCCACATCATTAACCGGAACATGAGTAAATCCTTCGATCCATCTTTTCTTTTCCAGCCCCTTTGTGTAAATATTGGTAAACTTGTCTGAAAAGTGATGCATAATGTGATACAAGTCCGTGTAACTTGTAAAACCATCATACCAATCGATATGATGGAAGTGTTTTGAAATCCATCTGTTGGTAGTAGCGGCTTTACTAGTTAAAGACGAATAAGAACATGGTGGTTTAAATAAAACGAATAAGGAACACTTGTATTCATGTCCAAAAACACAAGTTCTTTTATAATGAATCTATCATCATTACCACGAAACGCTTGAAACTCAATAATACCAGGCTTGGACTTTACTTGTTGTTCTTCTCCCTTGTCCATTTTGAAGGTCACACGTCTGCTCATTACGAAGTCAGGAGGTCAACTGATTTCCACACCACGGTAGGTACTACTTTTATACCAGGCCGTACAGTTGTTGGCGCGTTGGTGTATATTTAACGTGGGCACCGTCCCCAATAGGCCTAACCCCACAAAATGTTGGTTATTGTTTTAAAAACTAACCATTGTCATTTAAGTTTCCATCTTTATATTTTCCTTATTTTTCATTTTCATCACTAACACTTGATTCTTCTCCTCCATCTTCCTCTTCTTCCTGTTTTACTGATCTCTTATGTAGTTGAGCGTACTTTTCCAATTGTCTCCACATCTGTACTTCATGAGGAACTCTATTAAATATAGAAGTATCCACAGGTCCGTATAATATAGGTGCGTCCGGTTGTTTGTCCAAAGTGTCTTCCAGATAATCTTTAATAATCGAACTTGAAAACACCAGTTGTCTCAAGTATCTTGTTATAGGTTCAGTAGCACAAGTTAAAATGAAAAACTCCTCTCGATTAAGTTGAATTTTGTTATCATGTCTTGTTGTGTCTCTAAACCGTAGCTGATGATCACCACGTTGTTTAATGATATCAATTTCCACATTTGAATCCAAAAGTCCTACTCTTGTCTTTCTTCCAAACATGTTACTACTTAAATAGCATTCTAGTAGATGCAAATGTTTCATAAACGATTCCCAAGCACTGTCCGTAAACAAAATCATTTTGGGTCCATGAGTTAAATTACAGTAGGGGAATAATCTGTAGATTTCATAACACCGATTAAAACACTTTTATCCAAACTGGAAGAGATTGGGTAAAATATTCGCAAAAATTCCTCACTCAATATGTTTGGAGAAAATATTATCTTCAATATCCCTTTTTCTCTTTTGTATAGTCTTTCTTCTTTTACCTTTTTCTTCAACATTATTACTGGCGTGAAGTTGTCCGCAAACGTTTTGTTCACCTCCTTCCTGGTGACCTTGAGGATCTAAAAACTCAGATATCTCCTTCTCAATATCTACCACATTTTCAGGTGTACCACTAGGAGAAGCCATATTGAATACGATGCTACCCATACAACAGTAGGCAACAAACTGATGAGGAGCGGTCTGTACGCTCTGCTTTTATACTCGCGGAATGAAACAAAACCGGTTCTTACAATACATTTTTAACAATTCCAGTTAAAGGTGTGTATGTTACGATTTTATCATGTAGAATTAAACAGTATGCAGTTGTATTAGCCGGTATAGCATCGTTGAATTCCATTTCTATTTTTATATCCACACTTGAAGACTTTACTGATTCATTTTGTTTAGAACAATCGATTACAACTATTGGGTAGGCATCGAAATATTTGTCAGGTGGTAATAAAGGTGTATTTGTTTTACCGTAATATGAACTTTGGAATCTCGCGTACATATCGTACAATATACTGTATTTCTTCTTAGCGAATGACACATTTAAATTGTCGTATGGAAAGAATTGTGAATTTAAATAAACTTTAATATTTTCAAGTCACAATGATCAAATTGTCCTGCATGTTTAGTAATGGCGTCTCTTCTACCTGTTTGTAAACCAAATATAATATACCTGGCTCGTTCTACATAATTCGATGTTTTAACAGTCCAAGTGTGTCGATCCGTAGTAGGTAAACTGGGATGCTCATGAAATTCCCAACTTCTAAATGGAATAACAATATCACGATCGGCTTTTAATTTTCTTAAAAGTAGCATTCTATGCTCGTCAGCCAATTTAACATGTGGAACTCTCCATACAATTTTGTCTAATTTTAATTTCCATTCTAAAGTCGCATCTGTAGTAGCATCTGCAGCTTTAATAATGTCTTTATCGTTAGAAGATCTCAACAAAACTAATTCTTGTTTAACGTTTAATATTATTTTCCTATAATCTTCAGCAAAACCAAGCAGCAAACGTAATGGAATATGAAAATCAAAATATCCATTTGGATTTGGAGTAATCGTGTCAATCGTAGGTAATACCCATCCGGCAGGTTTAAGTAAATTGGTTTCATTGGGTGTTATAGATGTTAATCCTTTTAAAGTTGTCGTAATACCTACTTTTTTAGTGGAATCAACTGTTACACCTGATATTTCATATCTAATTTCATCAAATAGGAAAGCCATAGGATTATTTATAAATGGAACTGTTGTACCAACAGTAGTACCGTCCTTTTTAGTAACTTGTCCTTCAATATACAAGTAACTTTCACATGGTAGTGTGTAAATGTCTTGATTTTGTATGGGAATACGAATTTCATCGTTATTGTTTAATTTCGATGAAGTGTAAGGGTTGTGGGTGTGATATTCTTTTTCCCATAGGGTTTCGTCGAATGTTGGACCCTGCGCTATATCCAGTATATCCATACTCGGTTAATTTTAATCCAATTCTCTCTAAGAAACGAATGTTCTCGCGTGTTAACTCCTCCACAGCTGAAGAGCTACTAATGCGGTTTCCCGTAGGTTGTTCGCTTTTAAATGTTAAACCCATGGTTTTGTATTAAAGTGTCGATTTTAAATGTAATCTAATCGTAATAGGCTCTTCTCTGAAGTCTACCAAGTTACCGTCTTGATCCAATACGCTCAACACGATGTCTGAAATGAAAGTGGTGTTCAACGGTAGATATACCAGGTTTTGTGGCTTTTCAACAATTTTAAATCCAGGTGGTACACTTGGTAAAAAGTATGTATGATGTGGGTGTTAGCCCCGTCCCTGTAAGCACCTTGTATAATGTTACAAGTTATGTCTATACTATTGACTTTTAATATTGTTACTGTTTTCTTACCGGAATGTGTTACATCTGGTTCTAATACAGGCCCATCGTTGGAAAATCCTAATAAATCACCAATTTAGTTTGGTTGAGTGAAATCTATATAATATTTGGAAGTAATTTCAGCTTTCATCGTATTATTATTACCTTTTAATGTTATATTGTCTTTTCCCATTTTAGTTTGCAAAAATTCATTTATATGATCAATTTCATAAGAACCTGTGGGTAACCTGCACTCTTGTAAGTCTGTAAATTTTCCACCGGCATCCTTTCCCTTATAATAATGCAATATGTTATTTTTACCTTCCGTAACATTGGGAATAGAGTTGTACGTTGTAAAATCCAATAGTGCCGCCTCCCAAAACCTTCCTTTTTGCAAGCGTAACGCTGGAAAAAGGATACTTCGTAAATTGGACGATTTTCCTGTTAATGATACCGTATAGGAAGACATCTCAATAGTGACTGATACTTTTAGCTAGAAATTCCAAACATAAATGGCCGCATATTGAAGTATTATCAGGTTGTTCTCTTTATAGTTATAATATATGTTTTTAGCAGATTTAAAGTAATTTTGAAGTTCTTTTGGTGGTGGCAAAATTACCGAAACTATCAAAATAATATACATTGTTATTTAGTTTCTTATAACAAACCCAATGGGTGCCAGGCCCTTCAGTATTATCCAAATTTACAATTCCAGTCTCATTTTGCCACATTTTCTTTGGTAAACTGTCTTTCATAAACACACCGCGAAAAAATGGTATTTTTAAACAGGAAATATATTTAAATAATTCAATATTGGTTAATGCTTTATGTGGTATGACCAATTGATTTCTTTCATTTAATATGCACGATAAGGTCTTAGGTAAAGACCTGCCCCGTTTTTTACCATTGACCACACGGTGGGCTTCTTCCTGCCTTTTCTTGTAGATCGTCGTCTTCTTTTTATATTTCCTCCATGTTTTCTTGTGGTTGACCTCCTTTTTACTCTCCTTCTCCTCCTTCTTCCACCTCCTACCGCTGTTTTAGCCTTCATACCTGCTGTTACTGCTAAAGCTGCTGCTTTTTCTGCTATGCTAGCGTCACTTGATTTTACTCGTTGCCAAGCTATGTCCGCAAGCTTTTTGTCAGCTATTGATCTATTTTTTGAATCGGCAAACGTGGAATATGCGATATCGTGTTCTTTACAAGCCTGATCTAACTTGTTTATGCCAGGATCGCCTCTTTCCAGTCGTTTTTTCAATTTAGTTCCTGGTCCGCAATACTGATAACCTCCTGGTATATGAAATTCGTATGGTAATGCGTCTATTGCTCTATTTACTATGGATCCTACTGGAATTTGTTTTAAAGCTTTACTTAACAGAGAAACCGCTGTGGACGTGATCCCACCTACGTGATCCCACCTCCTTTCCTTGCAGTGTCTCGATATGGACTGATGTACTTGAACGTCATTATTGTCCTTTTATAATCGCAATGTGCAACTCATGTGTTAACTCTATGACGAGTTGGAAATAAATGAAGTTGTTTATTGTGTTCTTTTATTAAATATCAATATCACCCCAATTTGATGATCTAAACTGTTGTGTATTAGGGTGAATAAAGTACTTTTAAAATTTCCCGTTTAATCCAACCACCTCTCGAGGCTTCATCCCAAATTTTATGACCTGGTCCTCCTCGAAGAACTTCCGGTGTGAAATGATTGTGTAAATCAAATATCGCATTACCTAAAACTTTTACAAGAAAACTAACAGTGACAGCATTATCTACATGTTCAGGGTCTTTAAGGTTTGTTATACGTTTATTATTACAATCATACACTTTACTATCCTTTAATGATGTTGTAATGGTCTGTCCTACAGTTGCAGCATCATTTGCTTCTCTTCCTTGTCCCAAGTCTCTTATCACTCTATTATTACATGTAAACCATCTAAAATATTTATCTGGATCTAGATGTACGGTTTGTGATAAAGCAGCTGCATCATGTTTTTCATAACCCCATCCCATATTTGATAACTTTTTATCCATGCAATCCCAAGCATCATTTTTGTATGTTAATAAATTAAATTTTTCATTACCTTGAACAAATTCATCCCCTTGCTTCGATACTACTTGATCTTGTTTTACAAAAGAGGTTGTTTCTTGTTTTAAGGTTTCCATCATTTGACCCACTGTTGCACCATCTGATGGCGCCGAACCATCTTTAACATTTGCTAAACAATTATTAAAACAATCTATAACCCCTACATCACGTATGATGCAATGATCTTTAATATATTTTAGATTTACAGCATCGTTTTCAGTTTTTGGATAGCCTATATCATTAATAACAAATTTATAAAAAGAAAATCCATCTTTTGTCTTTTCAGGTATCAAAGAATGTAAATAGCGTCTATTTACGCTGTCTTTTGCATCTTTAGGGTCATCTACGTTGGATATACGTTTATTGTTGGCACTATACGTTTTCCCATTGAATTTTAACGTATTTTTTAATTCAGATGACAAATAACCTTTGTTTATCGCATCACCATTTTCATTTGGTTTACCTACGTTGATAATTCTATGATCTTCCGCGTCATATGTGTTATTTTGTAGTTTTAATGTTGGCGATATCTTTTCCTTTAATATTTTTAAGTTTATTGCATCGTTTTCATCCGAAGGATCTTTTATGTTTTTTAACCTTTTATTACTCATATCATTATCTCCATCAGGTGTTTGTGGTAAACCAGCACTTCTTTTTAAATTATTCGCATAATATAACCCATCCGAGGAGTAACGTCCGAACTTGTCAACACTCATGGTGCAACTGAATAGTACTCTAAGGAGTAACGCATTTTTATGAGATTACCCCACGGTTTCGGAGTTCATCCACTAAAGCCACCCATTCGTTTTCCAATCCAGTATGACCCGCTTCTTTAGCTTCATGTATTAGTTTCATTCTATCCACCAATTTATTGATGTTATTATAATAAATCACATTTGTGTTATATAATTTCTTCATTAAACCTGTACCTGTAACGGACTTACTTCTTTTTCTTCGTTCCTGAGCACTTACATCCAAAGTGGATGCCATAAATCTTCGTTTTACAGGTTTTCTTTGTGTTAACGGCATTGTTTGTCTTCTAGTTGGTATTAACTTGGATACAAATTCTTTATATTTTAAAGACTTAGATCTAAAAGGAGGTTGGTCAGGTAAATACTTTCTCCTATATGCATTTGTCTGTTCCAAAATATTTTTATATGCTTCCATGTCTTTTTCTTTCACTAACGATACTGAAGGCTTATTTTCAAATAATAATTCAAATAATCCTTTTGTGCCCTTATACCTTTGATCACCAATGACAATATTATCATGTTCATCAACGTTTAACGGGCTATTACCTATCATTAAACCGTCTTCTGTTAATCTCGCTCCATAACTATGGTAATTCTTATTAGGAATTGTTCCGAGTAACATTTTTACCATGTATTTCCTTCCTAAAGGTCCTTTGTTATGAATGTTTTCACCCAACAAGCTTATGTTTGACGGACCTTCCCTTGTTTCTTCTTCTTTTTCCTCTTCACTAGCAGTTGATACAACTTCATGTCCTCTTTTGGCTTTTACTTCATATAATTCTTTTATTCCACTATAGTCCGGTGATTCTAGCTCTCTTTCGGGTTCTCCACCGGTAAAACCACTATACGTAGAGGATTCCAGGTCTTCATCACTAAACTCTTCTGATTTTACATTTTCTCTTTCAAACTTCGTAATAGGTGCAATCGCATCTCCTTCCAATACAGGTTTAGCAAATTTTTTGTTTAATTGTTTCAAGGGTTCAGTAATAGGTTTAAAAGTAGATTCAAGGAATTTCTCCCTCTCGCTAATACCTAGTTTCAATGCTCTGTTTTTAGCCCGAATAGAATCACTAAGTGATTTTATTTCTTTTACTAATTTTTCTTGGTTAACCATGTTTGTAGCAAGACGTGTTGTACAACAATGAATGTGTTATACCGCGTTTAATGTATTAATATAAATTTATCAAATCCTATCCTGTTTCGACCATTGTTTAGCGGTTGTTCCTTCATAATTGTTAGGAACCCATACTTTTCAGCCCAAGCCTTTCCACACAACTCTTTAAATCGTTCAAATGTCATATCCGCATTTACATGATCAAAATATATATGTTTTAGGTTGGTTTCGTCCTGTTTAAATACAATTAACATGTTTGCATTGTCTCTAATGAGTTGTTTAGGTATTTTGCTGTAAGTTTGGCCAATATAAATGCTATCTATGTTGTTATGTCGACCCATAGCGAAGTAATTCCTTATTGTGTTTTGGTTTTCACAAGATACATCGTCGAATATAAACACGGAGAATGGTTTAGCTTCTTGTGGCTGCATGACACTCTCGCTTGCATTAAACTTTAAATATTTAACTTCAGGCACATTAGTCAGTATCTTTTCCAATAATTGATACTTTGGTTGTTGTAGTGATTTTGAAAATACATATAGATTGTTAAATCGTAATCCTTTAGGGTTTGTAATCAAATTGAATACTACATTAGTTTTTCCACAGTTGGAAGGTCCGGTAACCAGACAACGAACGGTGTTTGGTAACAAATTGCCATGTTTCCCACTATTGAATTCTGAATTATCCACTGTGAGTTCATCTATATTATTAATAGTAAAACTCTCTTTTTGTGGTACTATCTCCATCCTTTGTAATGGTTCAACCTAAAATGATTCTCTATCGTTATATCAAATCCTTTTTAGGTATCCAAGAATCTTCCGTCTTATTAAATCCTAACCATCGTACTTTGACCTTATCTTTTTTCCGTTGCAACACCTTTTCAACTAAATATACATCGCCTACTGTTGATTTTAACATTTCATGTCCATAAAACCCTCCTTCAAGCAATTGTCCTTTATTATCTTTTAAAATATATGTCTCAGGTACTGTAGGTTGTACTTTGAATACAGTAAAAACCTCATTGGTCCAATTTGGCAGGTATCTTTTACTGAATACACCTTTATATTTACTTATTCGCACTTTATCACCCACATTAAATTTTTTAGGCTTTAGTTTTTCAACTTTTGGTTTAGTATTCGTTTTTATACGTTTTAATACAAGGTTTTCATTTTTACTAGTTACTTGGTTTGGTTTCATCCCGATAGTCCTATGAAATTTGTTATTGTAATCGTTTATAAGTTTTGGTAACATATCAATCCATATGTGCGATCCTCTGTTGGAAAACATTTTATACATTGCACTTTTTAAAGTTCTGTTGAATCTTTCGATTATTGAAGCTTTTACCTCTGAATTGGTTGAGTAATGGTTTATATTGTGTTTTTTCATTAAATTTGCAAATTCCTTATTAAAATATTCTTTTCCATCATCTGTTTGTAAATGTTTAATAGTATGTTTGTCTCTTTGTATAGCTGTTTCCATTGCTTTTGTAACACTTTTGCCACTTTTATCTTTTAGTGGTAAAGCATCTGCCATTTTTGAAAAACAGTTAATAACAGTCAATATGTATTTATATCCTTTATTTTGTTTGCTATAAGGAATCATTTCGATTAAATCCGCTTGATATAAATCATTAATTCCTTTTATCACCGTATTTCTTCGTGGAAACTTTCTTCTTGCAGGTTTATGAAGTTCGTTGACAATTTGTTGCTTCAAGTCCTCCATATTGCAGGTTTCAATGTTTGTTGTATCACATGTATAATCACAATGAATGTTGTTTTAAATATTCACATCATTTATATGGGTCAAGGTCATCCAAACTTGTGTAAAAAAATGGGGAACACGGCGTTGGACTTGCCGTGTTCCCCATTTTTTTACGGAAGGAGAAAGGAATAAGGTCGTAGTTGTAGAAGGACGAAGAATAGGTTACTAGTTGATAGGGTTTAGAGAGTAGTGGCCAAAAGGAAGAGTGTGGATTTTGTCGGGCATAATGTATCTTTTATCATCCCGAGCTGACAACGCTTTTTTAATTTCGGTGACACTGTAGACTTGATGCTTGAAGCTTCGGATATTGTTGAATGTTGCTGATATCGTAGTATCTTCAAACAAACAAGTCTTGTAGTGGTCAAATGTCACGTGTTTTTTCAAATAAGATGTCTTCACTCCTTTTGCTTTCTTCACTGTCGGTGTGTTGTTCTCGTGGTACATCTTAAATGAATACAATTTCGCCATCAGCGCCACTATTTCTTCTAAAGGCATTCCATTTGCTTCATCTTTGAATTTTCCAATTACTTTTTTATATTTTTCATTAAAATTTGGATGGTTCTTCGGATAGTCAGAAAAATCGAAATCTTCTTTGTATGGAAAAGTCCTTAGGTCTTCATACATGTCCAAAGTCTTTATCCAGTAGATAAACGCGTCCGTATCCATGTATGCGACTCCAATGTTTTCCCTTCCGTAATGTTTAACCATTTTGTTATAATGGAAATCATACATCAGGGTTTTACTTATATCCAAAATCGACATACCTATGTATAACGGACGGTCCATGACTATTGTTGTTTTCTTCATACTGACAGCGACTAGATTTTCGTTTATAATCATGGATGTTCCGAAATTTGGTTTTTGCACTAATTTTTCCAATTTTCTAGGATCACTCACTAATTTTACATTTTTATGTTTTCTTTTGTTCTCCAAGGTCTTCCCAAAGATGGCGTTGTTCATTAATTTATAGAAGTCCTTTTCAAATGCTGTTGTTGCTGCAGCTCTTCTTGTAGTGTTGGAATCAATGTATGGTTTCAACCAACAAGACTGGGTGAATTCAATTGCTCTATGAATTCTCACTATACGTAGACCCAATTCAAGAGCCTGTTGAACTACCCAGTAGTGAGCCACATAGCGATCTTTATTCTCCAAGGTCATCATCAATTTTGGCCATCTTCCTGTCGGTGAAACTTCAGTATTGGCTAGGAGAGGCAAGTCGTAGTGATGGTCATGAAGGTGCTCCGGGTATTCAAAATCACAGTCCAAAATATAGCCTTTTGGACCATCCTTTGGAATCTGTGAGATGTCTCCGATGGTGGCCGGGTCGATCCACTTGAAGTCAGCGTAGGGAAGCGGATTTGACATTGCCCAACCATAAAGGTTGTTTGCATCAAAATAGCCAAGGTAGACCGATGGTTGTTGCTCGTCGAAGCCGGGGATGTACTTGTTGTTGGCTTTGACATGACGTGTTACAGCTTGTGTCAAACCGCCCCGTACACCAGATTCCATCATGAGCACCATACCAATATCCGTTAGAAGTTCCAGTCGACAGTTGGTTGACTTTAGCATAGCTTGCCATGCTAATCCTGGAGATGTGTACGAGTGTAGAGGGTCCAGTCCATAGGCGGAGAAGCAGGTGTTTCTGAATTCTTCCATCACATCGCACAGCAGAGTTACGTCCAATTTTATATAAAAGTCAGAATATTCCCCTAAGGTTTGAATGTTTAGTTGGTTCCAAACATTACATGCATGATTGTAGTCTTCAACGGAGATTTCACTTTCGTTTAATTTGCTGTTGAAGGCTTCAATCGGCGGTAGACTGGTTTCTTCAAATTTTTCTGTAGAAGTTATGTAATCGTAGGGGAACACTCCTTTACGTAATACCAAGTCCAATTTATCTTCAGATACAATCTTGCTGGTTTCTTTTAGGTCTTCTCTTCGTAGATTCTCAGACAATCTGCTCAAACTAGAAGCCATAAATCTATAAGAGTCTACAAAGCGAAGTTTAATTTTACCTACTGTTTTCGAGAAACTGATATACTTTTCCAATGTTGTAGCAAGAACATCAATTCTACCATTATCTCTTCCTAACTCTGGAATAATGAAGTGGGAGTCGTAGCCGCTAAGATTGTGTAACACGACAGGGATAAAGTGGGGCAGTTTGTAATTTATATTGCATGAATTACAAGCAGCTCCTCTGTATAAACCTGTCAGGTGATCGTGATCTCTAACTTTTGGATTTTCTTCACTGAAGCTCTTCTCGCTTAGATAACATCTTGATGTCAGATTATATTCTTCTTGTTGATTCTCATTCAAAGGTTCCTTAGGTACAACATTGCCGTATAAGCGTTGCACCTTTTCAGCAATGTCATACAACAGGTCTACAAAATACTTAGCGGCTTCTTCCCCACGGTAGAGTATTGGAGTGGATGTTAAACCATAGTCTTGCAATTGGTTCTCAGACAAGGTTGATTTCACTAGTAGACAAAAACTGTTGGGTTGATGCAACTGATATTTTGTTCTTCTAGTCACTTCACCGTCCGGCAGCTCCTGTGGTACTAACGTAGATTCAAAATCTGCGTAGATGACCAGTGGAATACGATATTGGTGGATTGTTTTGTTGAATTGGATAAACGCTCGAGATGGTGGTGGCAGACTAACCTTCACTTCATAATTCTCGTTACAGAGTCTTTTATGTTCCGTCATCCATTCAGATCCTCCACGTCTTAGTTCTTTATATGTGAAACAGAAACATCTTTTACACACTGTTAACCTACGTTTATGTTTTGATAATTGATTCCATACCAAGGCTACAAAGTCCTTTATCCATACATAATGGGAAATTTCACCCTTAGTTATCAATAGCAAATCCGTGTGGTTTCTCTGTTCAACTTTTACTACCCGCAAAGGATAAACGTTGTTCGAATCATCCAGACCAAAAACATTGACTGAAACGCCAGGATTTTTCTTTTCAAATTTGCCAATGTCTTTCAAGGTAACTGGATAGGTGAGACCTTGAAAGTTGTAGCGGTGTTCATTTTCGTAATATTCTCTACCAACTCTTTCAGGATGATCTTTAACATACTTGGTTAACATTGCATACTTGAAACATTCATTACCTTCATTTTGCACATTCCTACACGATTTAGTGTTTTGGATTTTCTTTGGTAGAGGGATAAAACTACTACCCCTTAAACCATATCCATGCTTGTGAACCCTTACATCCATACCTTCAATTGATGACAAAGTCCATCCAGATCCTCTTCCTTCATGTTCTTGAAGTTTTGTTATAAGTTCTTCCAAGCATTCTTCAATAATATCATCGATGTTGGAGGTGAAGGTAAGGGTTCGGTTTTTGGTAATGAACGCTCTCAATGCTGTTTCACCATCAGTATTGTTAAACATAGCCTCTAACACCATTCCAAATTTAATAAAATTTAATCTTTGTAGTTCTTCCCTCAAGGTTTGACCAACAAGTTCCTTAGCCTGGGTTATAAATGTTTCCAATTCCAATTGAACATTATTAATTTTGAAATGTGTTACAACTCGTCCTGGCAAGGCCGTGGTGCGCAGTTGTTTCACATCTTCCAGTTCTTCTTCAGTGTCCTCTTCTTCAGTGTCTTCTTCTTCAAAAGGTCTTCTAGCAGTAGATGGTCCAGCACCAGCAAATTGGATCACACTAGGTCTTTTTCTTTGCATTTGCTGTAGATAGCTGTCCCAGTAGTCCGTCTGCTTCTGGTGCTCTTCCAAAAACCGGTCAATTGAGTCTAAGTCTATTTCATCCATGGTAATATCTTCTTTTCTATCTTCGTCTTCATGTAATTCTCTGTGTATGGTGAAAAGATCTTCGTCTTGAAAGATTTCCCCACAAATGTCGCAAAGAGCCATTTCAAACAGTTTGGCTTTGAATGTACACTCTGTGAATGTCCACGCAATAATGAGCAGCGCACTCCACAGGGACCCTTTATATCCGAGGCAGATAGGTGGGGAAAGTGACGTCATATGGAAACAGGTTATCACTCATGTGCTAAATTTAGCCTTTACACAACCGTTTGTAATACATTTATCAGTAGGCTTGATAAATTGATGATATTTGGTCTAGATTTAATAATTTGTACAAGTTTTTTCAAAGACGTCTGTTTGAGCAAGTTTATGTAGGTCAAGGTCATTTGGAATTATTATTTTGAGCGGGGGATAGAGCACTAAGCAGCATCATTTACTACAAAGTGCTCTATCCCCCGCTCACATTCTTTTTTAACTTTTTGTTTAAACTTTTTACAAGGGTGAAACATCACCATCAGAGTCGGAATCATCCTCATCACGGAATAGGCAGCGATGACAATACATAATTCTTCTGGCAACTAACATCCTATCCATTGGACGATGGGGAGTGTCTTGTTCTTGTTCTTCTTCTTCGATTTCCAATTGGAATTCCATTTCCGACTCAGATGACGACTCTAATGTTTCGTAGGCGTGCAAGTCCACCTCATTGTCCGTTGAACCAGCTTCGTCAGAGTCCGTTTCAATATCCATTATCTCTTCCTCCTCCTCTTCTTGATCAACCGCAGGTAGTTGGTCCTCTACTTCTATAATTTCTAGAGGTATTACCTCCAGAATAGAGACAATTCTGTTGCGATGGAACACGGTGTTGTCAAGTGGAGCCATGGTATGGAAGTGTTGTATCCATCCAATTTGCTTACCCTTTTTATACCCCCACCAACTATACAATTTATGTGGGTCAAGGTCACGTAAAGATACCCTTTGAGCGGGGGATAGACCACTAAGCAGCATGCTAGTCCATTGCCGCAAAGTGATCTATCCCCCGCTCTGTTCTACAAAACCTCAATCAAGTCCAAGTCCAAGTCCTGTTTAGCACATTTTATTCTAATTCCATATCCAATTTAAAAATTTCAATTTCACATGGTTTACATTCCTGATGTATCAAACACTCCAGCTCCCTAAACATATCGTCCAGTTCGTCCAAATTATGATGTCCTACTTTTAACACATGAAGGTGGTTCATGCTTTGCATTGTAGCATGACCATCAACAAACAAGTTTCTTTTCCACGCTAACATAAATTGGCAGTTTTCTTGAAAGATTTTTCTCACCAAACAATCATACACAGCCGTCAACATGTCTCTACAATCTTCATAGTGTACCATCACAGAATACCTGTCCAAGTTAGCACCAAGCAGCGATCCACTCATTGTTTCTAGCGTTCCACTGGAAGGTCCAAAGCAGAATGAAGTCGAGATGTATAGACCCCCTCTTTTATACCAGTTAACCGGTTGTCCTTGCTGTAAAGTGGGTCAAGGTCATCCAATGCTACCCTTTGAGCGGGGGATAGACCACTAAGCAGCATGCTAGTCCATTGCCGCAAAGTAGTCTATCCCCCGCTCTGTATTCTACACACACACACACACACACACACACACACACATGTCCCTGTCTTTTCATTACATACCTAATATATATTCACTACCTTCATCGTCACTATCACTCATCACCGTTTCTACAAACTCCACCGGATTAAAGTTAAATTGTTTCAATTGTTCTTTTAAGTTTTCAATTTGTTGGTCCTTTACTTCTAAAACACTGTGAAGGTGTGATATGTAGTCCGCTGCCTCGTTGATGCTTGCCACTCTGGGATCGCCTAACTTCAAGCTGGGGACTACAGCCTGCAGCTTGAAGTACGCCATACGCCTTTCTTGCTCCTGCCGTTGACCAGGACTGAGCAAGCCTTGCCCGTCTTGGCTCACCTCCAGCAAGGTCCGTAGCATTGGAGCTTTGCAGGCGTTTGCCCGAGCAACAGTTATGCTGTGGAATGGTCGAGCAGGTCCACGAGTAGCAGGCAGCACGTTGGCAGCACGCCTTCTTGAAGAAGAAGAGGAAGCCCGAGAAGTTTTGGAGTTGGACGCCATGTTACAGTGCGGTATTCAGCTAAGCGGTACAAAGCAGAATAACCAAACTGCACATTAATACCCGTATATATACACATATCAGTGGTGGGGGTACTAGTTAACCTTGTAAAGTGGGTCAAGGCCATCCAAAAACATTACCAGAACGGGGGATAGATCACTAAGTGGCATGTTAGTCCATTGCCACAGAGTGATCTATCCCCCGCTCTGTATTTCACATTCACGCACACATTCATACATACACACAAGTCCCAGTCCAAGTCTTTACCCACACACCTATCCACTCTCATCCTCACTATCATCACTGTCCAACAGGCTTTCACACTTCTTAATTAGTTTTTCCCATTTACTCCGGATATAAAGTAGCTCCCTGCGAGTATTCTCTAGCATTCTGTCCCTTTGCTCTATGACTTCGTCGTACCACTCGATGATGTTTGGTGGAGTCTGGGTTGATGCGTCCATCGTGGTTGGTTGAGAAGCTCCGCTGCTCCGCAACTCCTTCCTCACAGGACCAAAGCCGGAGAATCGGACACGACTCCTTGACGAAGGCCCCGATCGGATTGGTCCAATGCTCGGGCTGGAGTTGGAGGCAGCCGGGCCAGAGGTAGAGGCTGGGACGTTCATAGCAGACATGGTGGTGTTCAGCTTAACGGTGTAAAGCAGAATGAGAGGACGGTTGATCACCACTCCTATATATACCCATTTTTAGTGGTGGGGATAACCAGGGGGGGGGGGTTTAAAGAAATTTTGCTTAGTCTTCCCGGTCATCAGTTTTACATACCTTTAGCACACCCATTATTTTGGTTTCTTCTATAACTTTACACACCTCAAACACCCAAGCAAACAGCTCATCTATGTTGTTATAATTAATTTTTGTCCAGTGTTCATACTTATGAGTTTGGTTGTTTATAATACATAGATAAAATGTAGACCCGTCTCGTCTTATACAATACTCAACTTCCATTCTATGCTGGTTTAGCACTTCCCAAGCATTGTGTTGATCTATCAAGAAGTCACCACCTTTGTAATTGTACCGTGACATGTTTACCACGGAGCACAGAAACAGACTGAAGCAAATGAACGGCTCATACAAGCTTAGTAAGAGCGTTAGGGTGGGGGTATCACGTGATACACAACATTAGTTGTAAGGTTAGCACTTTACTTTAAACAGTAATTTATATGGGTCAAGGTCATTCAAACTTTGAAAAAATTTTACCTCCAAACACTTGTAGCAAGCTACAAGTGTTTGGAGGTAAGTTTTTATTTGTTAAAGATTTTTGTAACTTAGTCTTCGCCCTCAAGGACACGGTTTGAGATTGTCCCAGTGACTTTACATCACCGCCAGGTTAAAGTATTATACAAGTCAAGTGTTTTTTTTTTATAACTTGACTTGTATAATACCCCTCTCCCTTACTTTAAGAGGGTTAAGACTAAATTTGGAAACATAATTTGGAAAAAGACTTTTTAAATATTGTCCAACACAGCCTAACAATTTTGTTTTTTTTTGTGGGCCCATGTCCTAGTCCATTTCCCACACGGTTTCACATCCTTTCCTTCGTATTAGATAGGCTTTAGGGATGAAAAATTCTCTTTGTACCATCCGAGGTGGTACTTGCATTGTACAAAGGTGGCCTTCACCTTTTACAACGATTTCTACTTTCTTATTACCTGCTCCATATGTCTGACCAATGAAATAATATTTTTCATCAACCTTTAGCCTTCTAATATCCCGCGGTTGCGGACCGTGGGGATGTCTGAACTTGAACGTTTTAGGCTTAATGTACAGAGTATAGGGTTTGAATTGCCGAAATTTGACTGTACTTTTGAGGTGTCGTTGGCAGCGATCCCCTTCTGCACAAGCAAGTTTCTGGCAACACAAAACCCCAAACTTACTAGACATCCAAGCGTAATCGCATTTCTTACCCTTGCCAGCAGGGGCTTTAACGCGTTTACGTTTCTGTGTTGGACTCTTTAGCGGAGTATCTTGGAGCTTCTCTGAATCAGGCTGGCTAGAAGGGATGGGGCTGGAAGGAGGTAGAAGGGGCAAAGATTGTTCAAGCGGGATGGAGCAAACAATTTTGGGCGGGGTAGGAGAGCGTGTTAGGTCTATGGTGGGAAGATCAGGGGAAAAGATGGATTTACGGGGTGGTTTGGTTGGTGTAGGTGGCATGGGGGATATAGGTGAGGGACATTGGGATGTAGTGTATGAGAGGATTTTCCGGGTTCTGCTGTATGGGGTGATCCTCGACCTAGACGTCTCTTCAAAAGCCGCAGACTCCGATCCTGAGTCCGATAGCAGCGAGAGTGCTGGAGAGGCTACCGGGACTCGACCTGACGACTTGACGGGTTCTCCTGACGATGGCTGTGCACCAGCCTCTTCCACTGTCGCCGGCAATGGCGACAGGCTGGGCATTGAGGCGGGCTGTGGCGGCGGCGGCGGCGGTGGCGGCATCGTCAGGCAGCTCAGGATGTTCGCAGTCATCAGGTATTCCAGGATCGAAGTCGAGGATGATGAGGGTCGAGACGTGTCGGTCGAGGTTGAAGTTGATGGGTAGTTTTTCAGCTTCAGACCCATTTTACCCATTGTAATGAATGAAAAGAATAGATGTAAAGAAAGAAGTGAACTTGTAAAACAAAAGTCTCAAGAGCGAGAGAGAGTACCTGTCCGTATGGGAGCTTGGACCGGAATGAGAAGTGCGTGCAGCCCGGCCGCCTTATATCCCCACCGGGGCTGCCACGCCCAGGATATCAGGGGGGGGGGTTCGCACTTTTTGCCGGGGGGGGGGGTTCGCACTTTTTAAAAAAAATAAGCCCCACTTGAGGCATTTATGTTACCATAGCTGAAGCCTCCCAAGGGACCCAACTATAAACAACTCCAAACTTGTGGGTTACAAATACCTAACTGTTATATTTTTTTAACACACATTAATGTATTAACTGTGTTAATAAGACCTGACTGTTAAACACTTTGAAAGATTTTACATATTTAGGTCAAGGTCACAAAAAAAACTTTAAAAAAATTAAGCCCCACACCCCCTTTGGGGGTGTGAGGCACTTGGGTTGTCATCGCTGTAGCCTCCGAAGAGACCCAACTATGACAACAAGGCAACATCCAATGTCGTGTACCCTTCGCCACGCAAGACTTGTAAACATTTACTGCATTGTCTTTTCAGTAGCTAACAAAGATTCATTTACATAATTTTGTGTTTCCAGAAGGAAACAAACTGAGGACACCCTAGTGGCTTACGTCCTCGTCCGAGTGCAGAGGCCGCCGCAACCTTTTGCATGCCAGCGTACAAACGGACATGCTCCCAAATGCCATCCGCAACCTTTTGCATGCCTGGCAGGAGCCTACCGATAATTAAAATAGGCTTTACACGGGGGCCTACTCCCGTAACCTATCTTTAATATTTTTAATTTACAATGCATTGAATTTTTACAAGTCTTTGTGGGTCAAGGCCACACGGACATTAAAAAATTTCGGCCCCCGTACATCCATGGCGAACCACGAATGTTCGGGGGCCTTGGGGACTAAAAACACAAATAGCTAACAAAGATTCATTTACATAATTTTGAGTTTCCAGAAGGGAAACATACTGAGGACACCCTAATGGCTTACGTCCTCGGTCCGAGTGCAGAGGCCGCCACAACCTTTTGCTTGCCAGCTTACAAACGGACATGCTCCCCAAATGCCATCCGCAACCTTTTGCATGCCTGGCAAGGAGCCTACCAATTATTAAAAGTGGCTTTACACGGGGGCCTACTCCCGTTCCCTGACTTTACAATTTACTTTGAGCATTGAAAAAGCTCAAGGGGGGATTGCTAAAACAAGCGTATACACTTTAGAAACATATAACACACTTACAACACACAATTGAGCTCAACGTAGTCAATGCTGGAACAAGCACATACACATTAAACACATATAACAAACAAGACACAAAGGATAAAAGACACAGGAGACATAGGGTACAAGTAAAACACTCTCATATAAAACAATTCGCAATACCCAAACGCAAGCGCAATATCTTACAACTAATACAAGTCTTAAAGTTAGAGTAGACTTCGCTAAACATTGAAGGCGCCATTCAATGTTTAGTGATGCCTATGGCGGTCCGTCCCGGTCGTTCACGTTCAACGCGCGGGAGCGGACTGCGAGCCGGCTCTGGCCGGACCCCCTTATATCCCCACCGGGGCTGCCACGCCCAGGATATCAGGGGTGGGGGAGGGGGTGGGGGTGGGGGGGGGTCGCATTTTTTGTCGGGGGGGGAGCTCGCACTTTTGTCGGGGGGAGGGGGGGCTCGCACTTTTTGTCGGGGGGGGGGGGGGGCTCGCACTTTTTGTCGGGGGGGGGGGGGGGGGTCGAGGTAAGTTAAGTGGGTCAAGGTCACCCACAACACTTGTACTCTAAGTGTTGGCTATACCCCCACCACAACTGGGTCCCTAGGCTGCACAACACCGCTTCGCCAGTATGTCTCCGGCTTCCATGCGGTGCGCCTCGCTGTTCTCTAGCTCTCTATATGTAAGTAATTTTACAAGTTCTGAATGTAGGTCACTACACTTTGACTCTGGGACGATATCGACTTGTAGTATTTCAGTGTTTTGACTCAAGGTCATCACACTTTAACTCTAGCACATCGGTTATCGTACCAGAGGTGCTCAATAACCTAACTTGTAATGTTTAGGGTGGCGTTTGCACGCCACGTGGTATAGCCATGAGTGTCCAGTCCAAGTTTTAAGTTAAATTAATTTTACTGTAATCTTTTCCATTTCTGCTTCGTTTTGCCAAAGTATAAGGTGTCGCTTAATAAAGTGGTATTTCTCTAAAGTTATAGGAGATTGCAAGGATACAATTAGTTTATTTAGGAGACTCTTCATCTTGGAGTTTAACACAATTTCCACTTTAACTTTGCTTCCTCGGCTCTCACAGCCTAAGCTGTACAGAAATGTTTCTTCTAGTGCCAACTCGGGCCAAGAGAACAGTGTGTTGACTGTAGGACAGCTCATGGTGAAGTGATGCGAAACTCCAGCGTACCACCTCACCTTCCCCCGCCACTGTGACCTTCCCCCACTCCTGCTGTTTCCCCACCTCTTTTCCCTTGACTCATGCGCTACAAGTAGTCTCTCAGTATTGTGCGGACTTTTGTGAGGGGAAGCCATGTCGCGGGACGCTTTAGGTAAGAAACTTAGCCGTGTTAAGACTTTATTAGTTGCTCACTGTCCACCACTGAAAGTTAAGAGAGTTTCAACTTTAGCTAAGTGGCGCAAACTGTTGCGCGGACACCCTAAGTTTTATACAAAACAGACTAATGTCAGTTTTACTGATGAGGATTTGTTTAAAATATTGGATGAAATGACTTTTCCTTGCAAAATTCAGTTAGTTACTCCCATTCCTGACAGTTTAGAGTCTTAGTCTCTCAAGCCGATATACCTAGCATACACAGAGCCTGACAGTCAGTCACTCGGTGGCTGTCGTGGGGTGCGCATCGGTGTCGGCGCTCCGTTGTTAAGTTTTCAAGGTCACAGTAATATGAAATTGGGGGTGTTGTGCTAGTTCAAGGTCACCTGAGGGATTACCGATTGCCCATTTAGGCAGAGTCATGTCAGAAACTCGGGTTTAACTTGGCACTTTTGCCGTTTCTCGTCCAATATTCGCTCCAAATGGTCAAGGTCACGGGGACTCTGACTGAAACTCGGAGCGTAGTGCGAGAAACGGCAAAAGTGCCAAAAAATTTTAAGTTTCTGCGTGACCTTGACCTTAGTGGCGTCGGTGACGTCGTTTTGATGACGTAAGGGGTGATGACGTCATCAGCACGTCATTTCTGTGACGTCATGGGTGTGACGTCATCGAAATGACGTCATTAGTGATGAAGTCATCGATTGCGTCATCGATGACGTCATCGATGACGTCATCGGTGAGGTCATTGACCTCGATGACGTCATCCCTCAGGTGACCTTGAACTGGGCCAGCATCCTCAATTTCACACTACTGAC